>APFE031706220.1:50786-83030 GCA_000404065.3 Pinus taeda
ATGTTAGAACTTGTTCCAAAATATTGAATAGTCTTGCAGTTGAGTTTTCTCCATCTTCTCACCTTGTATCTGACAGGGGGAGAAATGATGGTCATCTACAAGCTTCAAAGCCACATCAAGCGAGCCTGAGCCACAACCTGCCACATCAGTTTCAGAGTTGTAGCCAGAGACAAAGATGCCTGAACATGCCTTCAGTTAGCGAAGTGGGACACTTCCTCTAGTAGAAGACTTACAGCTTCTTGCCAGTTTTGGAAGAGTTCCAGGAATTGCATAAGCATTCCAGAGTTGTTGGTCATCCTTAAACCATCACAGGTTGAGACTTCCCTTTTCAGGTTGAAGTTTTACCTTTATATGGGGTGAGGCCTCCCTTTTATGGTTGAAGGTTTCCCTCTTTAAAACAATAGGATCACTTCCTCTAGCAGAAGACTTACAGCGTCTTGCAAGTTTGGAAGAGTTTCGGGAACTGCACTAAGCGTTCCAGTGTTGGTGGCTATCCTTAAACCACCGCCCTTTTTTCCCAACATTTCATAGAGCACATTCAGCCTAGTGCTGCCATGCATTATTGCACATTTTGTATTACAGCTCTTTTCTTGGACTCATACATAACCCTTCGGATTAAGGGGGGGAATGTTGGACACCAATCCTAAAGGGTTAGTGTGGAAGCCGAATGGACAAAGCAGTCCAAGGGACCTTGGGATGTGAATCCCAACGGTCACCAAATGTACTATAAATGTATATCAATTGTGAATAAAAAATGTACAGTCATGATTTATCTTTCCATTTGTTCTCCCTCACCATGTGTGTTTAACAAAGTTCTACAGAGAGGCCAGCTAAGCCAAAAAAACAGCTACATACCCGCGGTGCTGACTACAAGAGACGGGCATTTCGTTAAGGATGTTTACAGCATCTGTTCGGACAACCAATGTTGATAATAAAAACAAAAGGCAGATTTTGACATAACTTAATAGCATCAAACCTGAACTAACCACTTCCTTTAGGAATTACCTCAAAAAATTCACAAAACGATGACAAAAAAACTAATGTTGCAATGCAAAAATGGATCAGAGGAACTAGTAACAGCGATTGAAAAAACAAGAACAGCTGGTGTAGACCAACATGGAGTCTTTCTCCCTTAAGCTACTCGTCTAAATGGAGAGTCCCTGGCTGGAGCAGAAGACCCTTTTTTGACAGAGTGTCTGCTTGAAGGTTGAATTCCCTGTAAACATGGAAGAAGGAAATCTAACATAATCCACTGATCAACTTCTCTATTTTGGTCTTCCAGTAGGCTAGTCTTTCCAGAGAGCCAGTCTATAATAATTTGGAATTTCCGCCAATTGTTAACTGAAGAATGTTTAATGTGGCTCCCATGTGCATATGAGGTCCTAGGCAGCCAGCAACTCTGCTTTTTTATTAGTGCCCTGACCTAACCAAGGCTTTGATAAATGTTATCACAATTTTAGTTTAGGGTTTAGAGTTTTTAAGTTTTTTTATGAACCGTTTTGTCGTGCTATTTCAAAAATTTGTAACACAAGTGCTGACAAATAAGATGTCAGCAAAAGCGAGGGATTGCTTGTTACACTGGACAATCCCTCTTGGGGACAAGAGCGATCTCCCTATATCCTAAATGGAAACTAGAAACAATCATCACAAATGAACTGCCCTTTTCTTAAGTTGAACTTATTCAAATTACAAGCAGTCTAACTAATGGATAGAACTCTTACTGTTTCACGAAATCCCCGATGAAGATCCTAGGTTGTGACTTGATGCAGCTCTTCAATGCTTAGTAGAACTTGCAAACATAAACCATAAAAAGGATCAAAAGCACCTATGAACTTGCCTTAATGAACAACTTAGCCTAATGATCAAGGAAATTAGGGATTGAACTTGCCTTAATGAACATAATAACCAATTGCAAATTATTCATCATTCACAAAAGACAAAATCAATGGTAGAAAGTGTTCATTTGTATTAATCAGAAGATAAGAGGAGCCTTACAACCTTCGCCTTGATGCTGTGAGGTCCCGCCCAAATGCCTTCAATATCCTCCTTAGATAACAAGTTCTCCAATCTCAAACTAACAACATAAGTTTGTATTATCTGAATTCGGACCTCCTTCATCCCTAAACCTTATAGTCATTTGATAGATCAAAGAGGGGAAAGTTTCAAATCCCTAAGAAGAAGATGAAC
This sequence comes from Pinus taeda, assembly GCA_000404065.3. Taxonomy (NCBI): domain Eukaryota; kingdom Viridiplantae; phylum Streptophyta; class Pinopsida; order Pinales; family Pinaceae; genus Pinus; species Pinus taeda. The sequence continues at coordinate 52,974 of APFE031706220.1, forward strand.
CTCCTTTAGTGAAGGATTAGGTTACCATGAGAAAAGGGATGGAGATGCATCTTATGAGGGTTATAGTTCGAATACACGTCTAAATGGAGAGTCCCTGGCTGGAGCAGAAGACCCTTTTTTGACAGAGTGTCTGCTTGAAGGTTGAATTCCCTGTAAACATGGAAGAAGGAAATCTAACGTAATCCACTGATCAACTTCTCTATTTTGGTCTTCCAGTAGGCTAGTCTTTCTAGAGAGCCAGTCTATAATAATTTGGAATTTCCGCCAATTGTTAACTGAAGAATGTTTAATGTGGCTCCCATGTGCATATGAGGTCCTAGGCAGCCAACAACTCTGCTTTTGTATTAGTGCCCTGACCTAACCCAGGCTTTGATAAATGTTATCACAATTTTAGTTTAGGGTTTAGAGGTTTTTAAGTTTTTTTATGAATAGTTTTGTCGTGCTGACATTTATTTTGTCAGTGCTATTTCAAAAATTTGTAACACAAGCGCTGACAAATAAGATGTCAGCAAAAGCGAGGGATTGCTTGTTACACTGGACAATCCCTCTTGGGGACAAGAGCGATCTCCCTATATCCTAAATGGAAACTAGAAACAATCATGACAAATGAACTGACCCTTTTCTTAAGTTGAACTTATTCAAATTACAAGCAGTCTAACTAATGGATAGCACTCTTATTGTTTCATGAAATCCCCGATGAAGATCCCAGGTTGTGACTTGATGCAGCGCTTCAATGCTTAGTAGAACTTGCAAACATAAACCATAAAAAAGGATCAAAAGCACCTATGAACTTGCCTTAATGAACAACTTAGCCTAATGATCAAGGAAATTAGGGATTGAACTTGCCTTAATGAACATAATAACCAATTGCAAATTATTCATCATTCACAAAAGACAAAATCAATGGGAGAAAGTGCTCATTTGTATTAATCAGAAGATAAGAGGAGCCTTACAACCTTCGCCTTGATGCTATGAGGTCCCGCCCAAATGCCTTCAATATCCTCCTTAGATAACAAGTCCTCCAATCTCAAACTAACAACATAAGTTTGTATTATCTGAATTCGGACCTCCTTCATCCCTAAACCCTATAGTCATTTGATAGATCAAAGAGGGGAAAGTTTCAAATCCCTAAGAAGAAGATGAACCTCCTTTAGTGAAGGATTAGGTTACCATGAGAAAAGGGATGGAGATGCATCTTATGAGGGTTATAGTTCGAATAGTCGTCACTTGGAAATATTCGACCAACTATGTTTCTAGAATGTACTTTTTATTTTTACTTTCTAGAATTCACCTACGCGGGTTTATAGTTACAAACAAAGCGCATCTCTGCGCTGCTCTGAGAGTAAATTTCGAGCATGTGCGGCAAACACTAGAGAAATCGGCGCAGGTGGAACTTAACAAGGTGTGAGAGCTATCTGACCCAAATTTCTCATGGATCGAGAGAGCTAGTCTATAATAATTTTAGAATTTCCACCAATTGTTAACTGAAGAATGTTTAATGTGGCTGCCATGTGCATATGAGGCCCCAGGCAGCGAACAACTCTTCTTTTATATTAGTGCCCTGACCTAACCCCCAGGGTAGCTTTAATAGTGTTATCACAATTTTGGTTTAGGGTTTAGAGGTTTTTAAAAATTTTATGAACAATTTTGTTCCGCTGACATTTATTTTGTCAGTGCTATTTCAAAAGATTGTAACATAGGTGCTGACAAATAAGATGTTAGCAAAAGCAAGTGATTGCTTGTTACACCAGAGAATCCCTCTTGCGGACAAGAGTGATCTCCCTAGATCCTAAATGGAAACTAGAAACAATCATGACAAATGAACTACCCCTTTCCCTAACTTGAACTTATTCTAATTACAAGCAATCTCACTGATGGATAGACCTCTTACCGGTTTCACGAAATGCGTGATGGAGATCCTTGGTTCTGACTTGATGCAGCTCTTCAATGCTTAGTAGAACGTGCAAACATAAACCATAAAAAGGATCAAAAGCTCTTGTGATATAGTAATTCAAACAACTTAGCCTAATGACAAGGAAATTAGGGATTGAACTTGCCTTAATGAACATAATAACCAATTGCAAACTATTCATCATTCACAAAAGACAAAATCAATGGGAGAAAGTGCTCAATTGTATTAATCAGAAGATAAGAGAAGCCTTACAACCTTCGCCTTGATCCCGTGAGGTCCCTCCCAAATGCCTTCAATCTCCTCCTTAGATAACAAGCTCTCCAATCTCAAACTAACAACGTAAGTTTGTATTCTCTGAATTCTAACCTCCTTCATCCCTAAACCCTCTAGTCCTTTTATAGATCAAAGAGGGGAAGTTTCAAATCCCTAAGAAGAAGATGAACCTCCTTTAGTGAAGGATTAGGTTACCATGAGAAAAGGGACAAAGATGCATCTTATGAGGGTTATAGTTCAAATAGTCATCACCTGGAAGCTTTCAATTGGGAAATATTTGACCAACTATGTTTCTAGAATGTACATTTTATTTTTACTTTCTAGAATTCACCTGCGCGGGATAATAGTTACAAACAGAGCGCATCTCTGAGCTGTTCTCAGAGTAAATTTCAATGCATGCGCGGGAAACACTAGAGAAATTGGCGCAGGTGGAACTTAACAAGGTGTGAGAGCTATTTGACCCAAATTTCTCATGGACCCAGAGAGCTAGTCTATAATAATTTTGGAATTTCCGGCAATTGTTAACTGAAGAATGCTTAATGTGGCTGCCATGTGCATATGAGGCCCTAGGCAGCCAGCAACTCTGCTTTTGTATTAGTGCCCTGACCTAACCCCAGGCTAGCTTTGATATTGTTATAACAATTTTGGTTTAGGGTTTAGAGATTTTAAAGTTTTTTATGAACAATTTTGTCGTGCAGACATTTATTTTGTCAGCACTATTTCAAAAAATTGTAACATGAGTGCTGACAAATAAGATGTCAGCAAAAGTGAGGGATTGCTTGTTACACCAAACAATCCCTCTTGCGAACAAGAGCGATCTCCCTAGATCCTAAATGGAAACTAGAAACAATCGCGACAAATGAACTAACCCTTTTCCTAAGTTGAACTTATTCGAATTACAAGCAGTCTAACTAATGGATAGACCTCTTACTGGTTTCACGAAATGCCTGATGAAGATCCCTGGTTGTGACTTGATGAAACTTTTCAATGCTTAGTAGAACCTGCAAACATAAACCATAAAAATGATCAAAATCACATGTGATACAGTAATTCAAACAACTTAGCCTAATGATCAAGGAAATTAGGGATTGAACTTGCCTTAATGAACATAATAACCAATTGCAAATTATTCATCATTCACAAAAGACAAAATCAATGGGAGAAAGTGCTCATTTGTATTAATCAGAAGATAAGAGGAGCCTTACAACCTTCGCCTTGGTGTCGTGAGGTCCCTCCCAAATGCCTTCAATTCCCTCCTTAGATAACAACTTCTCCAATCTCAAACTAATAACATAAGTTTGTATTCTCTGAATTCCGACCTCCTTCATCCCTAAACCCTCTAGTCCTTTTATAGATCAAAGAGGGGAAAGTTTCAAATCCCTAAGAAGAAGATGAACCTCCTTTAGTGAAGGATTAGGTTACCATGAGAAAAGGGATGGAGATGCATCTTATGAGAGTTATAGTTCGAATAGTCATCACCTGGAAGCTTTCAGTTGGGAAATATTCGACCAACAATGTTTTTAGAATGTACTTTTTATTTTTACTTTCTAGAATTCACCTACGCAGGTTTATAGTTACAGACAAAGCGCATCTCTGCGTTGTTCTCAGAGTAAATTTCAGCGAATGCACGGGAAACACTAGAGAAATCGACGCATGTGGAACTTAACAAGGTGTGAGAGCTATTTGACCCAAATTTCTCATGGACCCAGAGAGCCAGTCTATAATAATTTTGGAATTTCCACCAATTGTTAACTAAAGAATGTTTAATGTGGCTGCCATGTGCATATGAGGCCCTAGGCAGCCAACAACTTTGCTTTTGTATTAGTGCCCTGACCTAACCCCAGGCTAGCTTTGATAGTGTTATCACAATTTTGGTTTAGGGTTTAGAGGTTTTAAAGTTTTTTATGAACAATTTTGTCGTGCAGACATTTATTTTGTCAGCACTATTTCAAAAAATTGTAACACAAGTGCTGACAAATAAGATACCAACAAAAGTGAGGGATTGCTTGTTACACCAGACAATCCCTCTTGCGGACAAGAGCGATCTCCCTAGATCCGAAATGGAAACTAGAAGCAATCACGACAAATGAACTGACCCTTTCCCTAAGTTGAACTTATTCAAATTACAAGCAATCTAACTAATGGATAGACCTCTTACCAGTTTCACAAAATGCCAGATGAAGATCATTGGTTGTGACTTGTTGCAACTCTTCAATGCTTAGTAGAACCTGCAAACATAAACCATAAAAATGATCAAAATCACATGTGATACAGTGATTCAAACAACTTAGCCTAATAATCAAGGAAATTAGGGATTGAACTTGCCTTAATGAACATAATAACCAATTGCAAATTATTCATCATTCACAAAAGACAAAATCAATGGGAGAAAGTGCTCATTTGTATTAATCAGAAGATAAGAGGAGCCTTACAACCTTCGCCTTGATGTCGTGAGGTCCCCCTCCCAAATGCCTTCAATCCCCTCCTTAGATAACAACTTCTCCAATCTCAAACTAATAACATAAGTTTGTATTCTCTGAATTCCAACCTCCTTCATCCCTAAACCCTCTAGTCCTTTTATAGATCAAAGAGGGGAAAGTTTCAAATCCCTAAGAAGAAGATGAACCTCCTTTAGTGAAAGATTAGGTTACATTGAGAAAAGGGATGGAGATGCATCTTATGAGAGTTATAGTTCGAATAGTCATCACCTGGAAGCTTTCAGTTGGGAAATATTCGACCAACTATGTTTCTAGAATGTAATTTTTATTTTTACTTTCTAGAATTCACCTACGTGGGTTTATAGTTACAGACAAAGCACATCTTTGCGCTATTCTCAAAGTAAATTTCAGCGCATGCGCGAGAAACACTAGAGAAATCGGTGCAGGTGGAACTTAATAAGGTGGGCTATTTGACCCAAATTTCTCATGGACTTCAACATATTTTGAGTTGTTGGACTTTTAAGGGAGATGGTTTCAACATGTTCACGGATGGTAATAATATCCATAAACTGATCAAGTGTCATGGTGACAAATTGACATGTAACAGTTTGCTCCCTAAAGTGCGAAGTCTGAAAAATAAGTTTAAAAGATTGAAGCACTTTATCATTCCAAGGATCAGATCAGAGGAAATGGTCGGAAACCTGCAAGCAACATTTAAGGGAACATAATGCAAAATATATATCAAACATCATCTTTGAGGTAGGCATTCCCATACTCAGAGTAAAGTGAACTCAATGAACAAACATGGAGAAACCAAGATCATATAGATGGTAGACACAACATGGACACAACCATCTATCTACATAATCATGAATATACAATCTCCTTGCAACCTGGATTGATGAAACTAGATCTAGGGTCCTGATCTCCATCTATCAATCCATAGTATGATTCTAACCATGCGAGTGAATGTCTCGAAGCCGAACATGGCAGAAACCACTTGATTGCTAGTCAATGATGTGAACCATTAACAAGTGTGAGAGAAACCACCAATAATGACAATGGTTCTCAATGTGCTCCCAGTATAATCTATGAAGTGTGAATATGTGATCTAAAGTTGAACACTCATAGAATCATTCGATTGAAGGTCAACGATGAGAACCTGTCGTCAAAAGCGAAAAACCTGCCATTAAGGCATGCATGCTTCACAGTACTGAAGATTTCTAAATCAACTTCCTAGAGGATGAGCTGAAGTCGATAGGAAGTGATTCATCGTAGGAAAGCCTACAACACGAAACATGATATTAAGTTTTGAAAATAATTGTAATGGTTGACTCAAGGATGGCCGATGCGAATGAAGGCAAAGATTTTGCAAAAGGATTTGAACCAAGGTTGAACTTCTCTTGAACACATAACGACACTATAATGATTTGGAAACATTTGACTCAACGATAATACCCAAAACCATGAAGACTTTCAATGAGGTTTGATTAACTGTAAGGCAAATGGATTTCCCAACCTGAACATGAATGTGACAAAGTGATGTGTTCAAGAGCGACATGCTACCTTTTAAATGACGATGTAAAATGGACACATTCCCCAATTTCCTCCTGCCATTACTGGTAAGTACCTCTTTATTTTTTACAAGGTTGAGGAGGATAACATATGCTTAGACTGTAAGCTCATCCTTCAGATGAGTCCATTGAAGTATTTTTAATGAACCTGTTGACGGTGTTGGACCAAACATGTAAGGGGATCTCCCCAGTAAGAAGTCTCAATTAGACATCAGATCGTTTGGTGTAGGAGTCCTAGCAGTGGGCCATATGGTAATGCCTTGACCGCGATTTCACACAAAGGCAAGTAAGATAACTTTATTGGTAGCAAGTGTGTGACAACTGCAACGAACCAAGGAAGGTGCATGAGAGGTTCTAACACACGGGGGTTGAGATGATTGCGCCCCTTGGAAACTTGTAATAATATGCAGCTTGGAAGGGAACACATAAGCGAAGATGCATCACAAGCTTGAAAGCAAGTTAGCGAGAAATCCAAAGTGATGGTTATACCAACAACACATTTCAGAAAGATTCATACATACTTATACATAATAGTCCATACATGCATGCGTAAGCAAACAAATACATATATCATTTAGAGTAAACCAGATAACATAGAATAGAATACAACATATGCATGAAATGTGCTAGCTCTGTTATATTAAGTCTAAGTTCCAGCCATACAATACATCCATGTCCAGCCACTAATTCCAATAGTGAAACGTTACATCCACAACCGCATGCTCCTCCAAAGAGATGTACTAGCTCTACGCAGTGGAGAAGCCAAGGCTCGTTACAATACTGTCCAAGCTTTCTCTAAGATACTCTTATTGAAGCTTGGCTGACCAAAAGCCTTTACAATGAGTTATGAGGTTCTATTTATAGAAAAGGGTGGGGTGACCCTTAACATTACCCTTTGTGACAGTTCATATACCCTCATGACTCTTCATCTACCCTATGACTGTTGACACTTGAACTTCCACTTGACATGACGTTACATTACAATGCACATGTGCTCATGTGAGACAAAATGACTTGAGAAAGCCATGCAAGACATCACTGACACTCGGTCCGTTGTGGTGAGACCAAATCTTTGACATGCTTGTGATGGTGAAGGTGGTGAGCTGATGCCAAGCTTGGTCATTTGTGATGGTGTGAATACACCCCATGGTGACATCTTGTTGAAGCGACCTCTTGCCTCTGTTGCATCCAAGTGCATTGGTGTGGCTCCTTCATCCAACTCGTCTGCTAGCATGCGCATGGTCTTCTTGGTGCAACCAAACTGACAACACACTGATGCATAGTGTCCATGTTGATCTTCCAATATGTGCTAGTGGTCATGCGCAACAATTGTCAACTACATGCTCAGTTCCAGTCGGACTTGCTTCTTGTCTTCGCCTTGGTGAGTGTGCTGAATGGGTTGGATCGCATGTGTGCGCACAATGACATGCATGCTGCTGAATCCCTTGCATGCGATCAACAACACTGCTAACCATGTCTGCTCCGTGCCTTCTACTGGGATGGATCTATAACTTGTACGGGCACATTTTCATTCATGAGTGCATGTTGCGCCCCTACTATTCCTGCTCCTGTTGCAACTCATTCGCTTGTCTGTGTAGCTCATGTTCTTCCTTGATTTGTTGCTTCAACACATGCAACTCCTTCTTTGTTCCATTCTCTGTCTTCATGCGATCTCCATGTTGCGCCGTCACCTCATAGCTTGAGTCTCCAAAGTTGCTTTCATCATTAGTGGATCTGCTTGAGCTTGCAACTTTATTTTGCCTCTATGTTGTCAACAACCTTCCTCTCTTATTCGTTGCATCTGGTATGCTGCCTTCAACTGATGTTCATGATGCTGCTCGCTATGATGCTGCTGCTGTCATATCTTGATGTCCTTGTCTACTAACAACTTCATGTATTTGTGGGTAGGCAAGTTCATAGACGCTTGATCGACTGCATCCCCAAGTGTGCTTTGAATAGTGTCTTCGTCTTTGCTCTCCTGGAAACCATTGTACCTGTATTTCTTAGAGGAAGATGAACACCTACGATATCTGGAGACATGGCAACACTCATGGCAAGCAATCTGTTAGTCGAAAACCAAAATGAACTTGAGAACTGACTTGCAACATACCTGGATGACTGATCATGAAGGTCACACAATTTCCGTTGGGAGGTTGGGAGACTGACTGCCAAGACTGCACAAGGCACAATCTGGGTTGCTGGAAGGCTAACTAACTGCTGGACCTGCGCAATGTACAGTCTAGTCTGGCTGCTGACTGCTGGAATTACACAATGTGCAATCTCAGCTGGCAATGGTTGCAGGCTCAATGACTACATTACACAATTTTCTGGGCCAACAGTCAATGTCCCTCAGAAATGAGCTAAACAATCCTGAAGGATAGTGCCTAGGAAGAAATGCACCTTTCTGGAGAGGAAGACAGAGCCTTCTTTCCCCAGATTGCACAATGCTATCTCAGTGAAGGAAGAGTCCAGGCCAAGGTTGGACAAACTTGCCGACAGGAAACTGAAAGAAAATATGACAGTGAATGCATGGCAACACTAAGTGAAAGCAGAAGTGATTGACAACACATGCAAACATTGAATGGAAGATTTAGTAAACAGATCAACATGCATGTGGGTGAAGCGAGTCGCCAAATCAACGACCGTTCGTGCAAAACAGTTTCATGCATGTGACAACAGTGAGATAGAAATGGAAACTAAAACGGTGCTAGTACAAGCTAGTATGTATCAAAATGACAACAACCGCTCATTGAAATCAAGTAGACAAATTTCATACGAAGCGAAACATAAAAAGCGCAAGAAATGCAACACAAGACATGGAAAGTGGGCTTACCCCAAAACAACTGAGCTGAATGTGCCGACAACTCCTAGAAGTGATGTGGGATATCAGACCTACAAGGTTGATGTGATGAATGAGCTTTGTAGCATTTGGTTGATGAGTTTTGATAAATTCAAGGTTATGACGTGCATGCCAAAAATCTAGGGAAAGCGACACTTAGTGGGAGGTTTATGAAATGATTCTTGCATGTAACCTCCAATTGCCAAAAATAGGTCCCTGAAACGAGGGATGTCTTTGCATGCTGTCTTGGGAGAAGCAGCCCATGCATGCAAGTTTATTTTTCTTAGTCCCGGAGGGAACCAGTCAACTCAACTACACATGCAAGAGGCTGCTCAACTACTGGGAGAAAATGCACATTTTTGGCTGAGAGATGGGCTGGCTGCTCATAAGATTTGCATAATTTCTGGGCAGAGCAACTAACTACTGCCTAGATTTGTGCAAATTCTGGGCTAAGCAGCCTTGCTGGGAAGGATTGCGCAATTTTGTGGGTGAAGCTTGCTCAATAGACTTGCACAATTTTGGGGCCCAGTAGGCTGCCAGTCAAGATTGTGCAATTTTTGGAGGGAAGGCTGGTTTCCCTCTAGATTTGCGCAAATTCTTTAAGGAGATGCTCCGCTTGCTGCTGGACCAAGTCCAGATGAACAATCTATGAGGGGAATGCATCAAGGTTTGATTGACAGGGTGTATTTATGCAAGAAAACCATTGTAGCTTGTGTACTTGATGAAGCAAGACATGCTGTTGTGAAGGTTGGAAGGGAGGCTCCAAAATGAAGTTAAGGTAAAATTTTGGAGGGTGGTTGTAGCTGCTACAACACTTAGCGACATACTAGTAGAACTCCAACTCTTTGAATGGATCTTGTTTGTGAAAATCAAGTTTAACACCTCCGGAAGTATTGTTCAATTCTCATCTTGTCTTGGTTTCACACTAGATTGATTGTAAGATGTAGCATCCGCCAAGCTCTTGGTTGATTGACACAGATTCCAAGCCAAGTCAACACAGTTGTTTCGATTAGGGTTGAGGGGTATATTGATGCAAAAGCATTATAGTTGTCAGAGTCTTAGTTCATCTCTGGTGTAGCTTCAATGGCAGCAGGCCTAGACAGTACCCTGGTAGAGTCACATAGGAACACAAGCATGGCACCACTGCCAGCGAGCCTGGTCAGTACCCCGGCGGAGTTACTCTCATCACCTCTCTCCACCAGAAGCCTTTCTCTTCTTTCGCCTTATTCATTTTTTCAATTTTTTTTCACTTTTTCATTTTTCATCTTCGTAGCTGTGCATAACACTTATTCATTTCATAGGCGGAAGAGGGATCCCAACTTATTGAGAGAAGAAGAGGTTGTTCCTACAGAGAAGTAGTTTATTATACCTCTGATGTGCCTATTAAGGTTTTCCCCCTCACCTTACTCCACTTGAATGAGCTGACAAGGATTAACCCAAAAATAACCGACTAGAGTGGGTGATACTAGTGAGCACACAAGCGTTGTGTTTTCACCAAGGTTCACTTCGAACAATACATATTTTCCATTGATGTATCATGGACTGAAGACAACAAGTTCTTACATAAGATAGCGGACAACAGATAACCAAATGTTGATAGTTGTACAAGTCCTCTTGTACTTTACCCAGCTTTTTTGAAGAGTCATACATGGTTTCATGTGAAACTAACCTACGAACAAAACAAGAAAACAAACAACAAAGCAGAGAAGAAGCAGAAGCAAAAGCGGAAGCAAAGCAAGTAAGCAAACAAGCAAGCAAAAGACAAACCAACAAAGCAAGTAAGCAAACAGACTTAAAGCAAACACTACTCCTACTCCTAAGCTAACGGTGCATGGGCCATCTCACATGAAGTGATACCTCCAATGCAACCATTGGTGCATTGGTTGACCCATGTTGGTGAAGGAATGGTTCGTGAACAAGACATCTATGCAAACCAACAAACAAGAAAGATATAACCATGAAGACAAACACACTCCAAGTTTACAAGCAACCGTCGAACAGAGATGAGTGAAAGCGCATGACATGCACTCTGTGGAGTTGCCATGGCACTGTGATACACTGCATGTAGATGTTGAGTGTGTGCATTCTCTTGACTGTGACATGCAAGAAAACGTGAGAAAGGTAGACCACTTATGTTGTGCATTTGTGATTGCTGTGTAAGATTCCTCCAAGCAGAGAGTGATGAGGAGCCTTGACTGTTTCAACAATTTCCTGATCGAAAGTGAAACCAACCTCAGGATAGCGAGGGCCTGACATAACCATTAGCACAGGTTGAAGTGACTCGACAAACTGCGAGGTTTCGACTTCGTTGAAAGATAGATCATTATAGACCAATGTCTTAGACAGATTAACAACGATAGAATCAACATTGTGATTGGATGAGGAAGTGAATATATCACGATAGTGAAGATCAGAAAATTTAGGATGTTTTTCAGCATCCTCGTGATTTGGTGAAGTGGGCAGAGGGGTAGATGGGAAGAAAATATGTTCACCCTCTATGCTTTCAAGAAAGATAGATGACAAATCAAACGGATTTTCCGAGGAAGATGTGTCCTCTCCACACTGTAATGGCAGACTGACATCTGAGGTGTCCTGTGAATGATCGGAAGTAGAAACATCTGGAAATGGGTTTTCACAGGGGAAATCAGCAGTGGTAGAATCACAAGGGATGTGAGGATGAAGTGGATGAGGCGCGGATGGAAGGGAGTCATCCTTCACTGTGAGTTCTTATTTAGATTCCTGCACACACTCATCATGAATGATGGCACAGGTTGGTTGCATAACACCAACTTTGATGACAAGTTGATCCTCATTCACAATAGGTGAGCAGTCCGAAATGGGAGAACATAAGACAGTACAATCCGAAGGATCAACAAAACGCAAGGACGAAGGTTGAGGGAACGAATCCACGTGACAACCATCAAGTTTGCAAACCAAATCAATGCAGATATCAAGAGCAGGTGGGGTGGGAGGATGTGACAGTTCAACAGAGGTATGTGCATGATCTCCCACATCACTCCGCAGTGGTGGAACTATTTGATGAGGTGAAGGCGGACAATCACTTGTGACAACGATTGTGCCTTTTCATGATTGCGCAGCTCCATCACCGAAGTGTGCTGAGCGGGGTTCAGATATGTGAAGAAGATACTCAAATATTCCATAAAGAAATTCCCAATCAATTGTATCTTCATGAAATTGGTATGAAAGATTACAAAAGCATGTGTAAATTGATCAACGGATTCATCGAGTTCTTTTCGCAATTTCAGAATTTCTTGATCAAGTGCTTCATGGTCAAAGTGATTGAAAGCACAGTCTATCTCTATGACCAGATGAGAATGGATAGATTTTCTTGGTAGCGTGGCACACCAGTGCATTGGGTGCCCTCGAAGCGTGTAGACGAACAAGGCACAACTCATGAATTCTTTAAAGAATCCATGTCTTTCGCATGAGCCTACAACGACGACTACGTGCCTAACCAAGGTTATGTAGCCTCCACCATCAAATGCTTTATGAGACAATTTATCCAAGACAATGAAGTCGTTTCCATTAAGACATACACTTTGGAAGAGCAACTCAGTAGTTAGTCATGATAGATATGAAGAGATTCAAAATAGATGTGAGGATTCAGCTTGTCATCTGACCCTCCTTCTAGTGCCAAAATGTTGATGGTGATGGACCCGCCAACATGTAAGGGGATCTCCCTGGTAAGAAGTCCCAATTAGACCTTAGACGATTTGGTGTAGGAGTCCCAGCAGTGGGTCATATGGTAATGCCTTGACCACGATTTCGCATAGAGGCAAGTAAGATAACCCTGTTAGTAGCAAGGGTGTGACAGCTGCAGCGAGCCAAGGAAGGTGCATGAGAGGTTCTAACACACAGGGGTTGAGATGAGTGTGCCCCTTGGAAGCTTGTAATAGTACGCAACTTGGAAGGGAACACACGAGTGAAGATGCATCACAAGCTGGAAAGCAAGTTAGCAAGCAATCCAAAGTGATGGTTAAACCAACAACAAATTTCAGAAAGATTCAAATATACTTATACATAATAGTCCATACATGCATGCATAAGCAAACAAATACATATATCATTTAGAGTAAACCAGATATCATAGAATACAATACAACATATGCATGAAACATGCTGGCTCTGTTATATTAAGTGAAAGTTCTAGTCATACAATACATCCATGTCCAACCACTAGTTCCAATAGTGGAACGTTACAACCACAACTGCCTGCTCCTCCAAAGAGATGTATTGGCTCTGCACATTGGAGAAGCTAAGGCCTATTACAATACTGTCCAAGCTTTCTCTAAGATACTCCTATCGAAGCTTGGTTGAACAAAAGCCTTTACAATGAGTTATGAGGTTCTATTTATAGCAAAGGGTGGGGTGACTCTTAACATTCCCTTTTGTGATAATTCATCTACCCTCATGACTCTTCATCTACTCTATGACTGTTACATCCAAATATTGACACTTGAACTTCCACTTGACATGACATTACATTACAATGCACATGTGCTCATGTGAGACAAAATGACTTGAGCAAGCCATGCAAGACATCATTGACACTCGGTCCGTTGTGTGAGACCAACTCTTTGAAATTCTGTGATGGTGAAGGTGGTGAGATGATGCTAAGCTTGGTCGTCTGTGATGGTGTGCATGCACCCCATGGTGACATCTTGCTGAAGCGACCTCTTGCCTCCGTTGCATCCGGGTGCATTGGTGTGGCTTCTTCATCCAACTTGTCTGCTAGCATGCACATGGTCTTCTTGGTGCAACCGAACCGGTAGCACACCGATGCATAATGTCAGTGCTGATCTTCCAATGTGTGCTGGTAGTCATGCACATCAACTATCAACTACATGCTCAACTCCAGTCAGACTTGCTTCTTGTCTTCGCCTTGGTTAGTGTGTTGAATGGGTTGGATCACATGCGTGCGCACAATGACATGCATGCTACTGAATCCCTTGCATGCGATCAACAACACTTCTCACCATGTCTCCTCCGCACGGGCTGCTGGGATGGATCTATAACTTGTAGAGGCGTAGTTTCATCTGTGAGTGCATGTTGCGCCCCCTGCTGTTCTTGTTTCTGTTGCAACACATTCGCTTGTCTGTGCAACTCATGTTCTTCCTTAAGTTGGTGCTTTAGCACATGCAACTCTTTCTTTGTTCCACTCTCTGTCTTCACGCGATCTCCATGTCGCGTCGTCACCTCATAGCCTGAGTCTCCAAAATTGCTTTCATCATCAGTGGATCTGCTTGCGCTTGCAACTTTGTTCCGCCTCTATGTTGTCAACAACCTCCCTCTCGAATTCGTTGCATCCGATATGATGCCTTCAACTGATGTTCATGTTGTTGCTCGCTGTGATGTTGCTGCCGTCACATCTTGATGTCTGTGTCTACGAACAACTTGATGTCTTCGTGAGTAGGCAAGTTCATAGACACTTGATCGACTGCATGCCCAAGTGCACTCTGAATGATGCCTTCATCTCTGCTCTCCTGGAAACCATTTCACATGTACTGCTTAGAGGCAAATGAACACCTGCGATACCTGGAGACATGGAAACACTCATGGCAAGAAATCTGTCAGTCTAAAACCAAAATGAACTTGAGAACTGACTTGCAACATACCTGGGTGACTGATCAAGAAGGTCGCACAATTTCCTCCGGGAGGTCGGAAGACTGACTTCCAAGATTGCGCAAGGTAGAGTCTGGGCTGCTGGAAGGCTGACTAACTACTAGAACTACGTAATGCACAGTCCAATCTTACTGTCGACTATTGGAATTGTGTAATGCGCAATCTTAGCTGGCAATGGCTACAGGCTTAGAGACTACATTGTGCAATTTTATGGGCTAGCAGTCACTGTCCCTCAAAAATGCATAAAACAGTCTTGGAGGACAGTGCCTGGGAAGAAATGCACATTTCTGGAGAGGAAGACAGAGCCTTCCTTCCCCAGATTGCGTAATGCTATCTCAGTGAAGGCAAAGTCCGGGCCAAGGTTGGCCAGACTCGCCGACAGGCAACTGAAAGCAAATATGATAGTGAATGCATGACAACACTAAGTGAAAGTAGAAGTTATTGACAATGCATGCAAACATTAAATGAAAGATTTAGTAAACAGATCAACATGCATGTGGGTGAAGTGAGTCGTTGAAACAATGATTGTTCCTACAAAATAGCTTCATGCATGTGACAATAGTGAGATAGCAACGAAAACTAAAACTGTGCTAGTACAAGCTAGTATGTATCAAAATGATAGTAAGCGCTCATTGAAATCAAGCAGACAACGTTCATACAAAGTGAAACACAAAAAGCGCCAGAAATGCAACACAAGAGATGGAAAGCGGGCTTACCCCAAAACAACTGAGCTTAATGTGCCGACAACTCCTAGAAGCCATGTGGGATGTCAGAGCTACAAGGTTGATCTCTGCAGCATCCGGTTGATGAGTTTTGATAAAGTTGAGGTTGTGATGCGCATGCCACAAATATAGGGAAAGCAACACTTGGTGGGAGGTTTATGAAATGATCCTTACATGTAATCTCCAACTACCAAAAATAGGTCCCTGAAATGAGGGATTCCTTTGCACGCTTTATTGGGAGAAGTAGCCCATGCATGCAAGTTTGTTTTGCTTGGTCCCAGAGGGAACCAGTCAACTCAGCTGCACATGCAAGTGGCTTCTCAACTGCTGGGAGAAAATGCGCATTTTTGGCTAGGAGTTGGGTTGGCTGCTCATAAGATTTGCACAACTTTTGGGCAGAGCAGTTGACTGCTACCCATATTTGTTCAAATTCTAGACTGAGCAGCCCAGTGGGGAAGGATTGTGCAATTTTCTGGGTGAAGCTTCCTCAGCAGAATTGTGCAATTCTAGGGCCTAGTAGGCTGCCAATTAGGATTGTGCAATTTTTGGAGGGAAGGCTGGTTTCCCTCTAGATTTGCACAAATTCTTGAAGGAGATGCTTAGCTTGCTGTTGGACCAAGTCTTGACGAACAATCTGTGAGGGGAATGCATCAAGGTTTGATCGACAGTCTGTCTTTCTGCAAGAAAATCACTGTAGCTTGTGTACTTGATGAAGCAAGACATGTTAGGGTCCCACCCTAACCCCCTTATTTATGTAATAGGATCGAGTCATAGTTATAGTTAAGTAAAGAGTCAATAAAGCCCATATTAATAATTGTAAGTGGTTAACTTGCAATTAATGAAGGGACCACAATTAGTTGCAAATGGGCCATGGTATTAGATAGATGGTATTAATAAGAACCATGGTATTGCCCCATGGTATTGCATGTATGAATCCTATATAAAGGATAGAGACTCCCCTCGAGGAGCATCGTGTCTTATTTTGTATTGAGCTCTGCTCTATTAGAGGTTTCCCCCTCAAAGAGGCAAGTGAACATTGCCTTTTAAATAATAAAATACTTGCTATTGTTTCTCATTGTTCTATGTTTTGGGTATATTTCTTCGCATATTTGGTATTCTGGTATCGTCTTGCAGGTTGAGAGCATAACAAGTGGTATCAGAGCACTTTCCAGGGCCAGTGGGATCTCCAATTTTTAGCAATTTTTTTTTTTTGGCTAGAGACGTGTTCTGGCATCTTTAAGCCACGAGATCTGTCATTGAGCACATAAATCTACGGATTTGGGGAGGCATGCACACAAGAAATACAAGATGTGGTCACGCTTGTTGGACTCCCTTGTAACCCCTGTGGGTACCCCTTCGAGTAGTAGTGCATTAGACAGAACCGTGCACGGACTGTTGTAGTGGCCAATCTAGGGTGCTAGATTAGACTAGATTTATTATCGACCTCGGTAAGTAAACTTCGAGGCGTGTGCCTAAAATCTATAGACATAAAGGATTCCTAACTAAGCGTTTGTTGTGATAGGCGACAATAATTCTTTACAGAAGGTTGAGGTATGTGTCCCCTCACCTTAACACTCAGATTACTTAGATTATCTAACTGTCCCAAGGATACAGAGTATAGCTAGACTGAGATTTTAGTCCCCTTACAAGGATGTTGTGCACAAAACTCTGTCTAGTTAATACTGAAGCACTCATAAAGAAATAAAAAACACACCGAACTTTAAATACATAAACAAACAGAGTCTATGGAAATGCTTTAAAACATAACGCTGGATCAACTTACAAGACCAAGTTCAATGATCTAACGATGATATCTTTAAGCAACCACCATAAATACTATTTGTGATAAATCGTAATCGAATTGACAAAATCATGAGCATGGAAATAACATTAACAGTATGCGTTCTATGTAAATTCAAGAGCTATGGAAATAACATTAAACAAATATGCGTTCTATGTAAATTCAAAAGCTATGGAAACGAAAGGAACAGTATACCAATCCACGCAGGGCCCGTCCATGTTTCAATGGTACACTGGAATGAACTCAATCAATCGACAATATTAACGCATAGACAATGCTGGAGTGAAATCGTATTCAAACGCTGAAAATTGCAATCACATATATGAATCCGGTTCTCCAAAACAATACACAGAGATAATCATAACTTGTTCTGAAAAGAAAAATGATACAGAGTCTTTATTTGCCTTCCTATCTTGAATCAAATTCACATTCATTGAAGCAGATGTTTCTGCTTTTACAATGGAGTGATTTGTGGTCATTATAAGATGAACCGATTTCCAAAAAGACAAAACGAAACCAGTTTAGAAACCATGGCTTTTACTGCCTTTGTAACCAAAAGGCTGGGGTTTGACCCAGCGTTGACCGCATAAGTAGGAGCTTTTGATCTACTGTAAAATCGATTTTTCTCCATGCATGTACATTCAGGAGCTCGTCCCTATCCACTGCTTTGGCTTGCCTGTCATGCCATGTGTCAGATGATAAACCATTTACAGGATGTGATGTCTTCCTGCAACCTTTTTGTTAAAAATTCCTAATTTCTAACATAAAAATTCATAAATTAACTTTAATGCAAACTAACAACTATAATGCTATTAACTAATCAATTTCGATGGATGTAAAGGGGTCTATGGAGGGAAAAGATAGACAATTAATGATGTTTTTAGAAGAAAAAGAGGGTAATGGAATGGTACCAACAACTGTCTTCCAAGTACCCTCTAGGTATATCAAAAGCCCCCTAGCTCCCTTGAAACCAAGCCATAGATAAACCGTCGGTCGTCTTGTTGCTACAGTACACCAAGAACAACACTTAGAGAGATTACTCGCGCGTACGATAGGGTAGTCGGGTTGTACGGCTAAAGGTACGGTTGATCCTCCTTGGTTAGTGCCCTAAAAAATTGGGCCAAGTACTGCTGTTAGACCCTTATGTATATTGCGATCTATAGCACCTGACAGTCCTGGAGACCATAGTTCCTTTCTCTATCTCTGGATCACGCATAATATTTGCCAGATCAAATCTCACAAGTGGGGTTTTGTTGCAGCAGCAGCAATCAATTCCGTTGTTCAGATCTATCAGAACAGGGATTCCGATCTATTAGATCCATCAGATCCACAGTAGCAATCAGTCCCGCCATTCAGATCAACCATTCAGATCTCTCAGATCCATCAGATCTGCCATCCAGATCTGAGTAGTGTGTGGATTCCTATACCTAGGTGTGATTTTCGCAAGACTTTTGGTAGCATTGACATTTCTGGGATTCGGCTACTGCAGTATTGCTAAGCAAGGAGTAAAACTCTGTTCGGAGTATTAAAAAAAAAAAAAAAAAAAGGTCTGAGACCCCCCAGGGCGCTTATTGGTGACTTAGCCCATAAGAATCACGATGAAGAGCTGAGCAAGTTGGTACCATTCAATTGTTAGTGCAAAAAAAAAAAATTGGGCGGTGCCAAATTTCAAAGTACATTGGCTTGGTGCATGGTACAAACTAGAGCTCAAGCTATGGTGAATGAGAGGATGGATAGCCTTGAATCAACCTTGAAAGATGTTGTGTCGTAGCTATAGAAATTAAATGCAACACTCTCTAAGGGCAAGGTGGAGGTACGTTAGGAGGCATCTATTAGCAATGAAAACAGTGAGGGCGAGTCTAGCCAGTCTCTTCACCTTTTGGCACCCACCAACAATCACATCCGCGACCACCCAAGCTGGACATGTATAAATTTGATGGCTCTCACCCAGCCACATGGATAGCACAAATGGAGCAATATTTCACATTGAATTACATCCTGGATAATGTGACTCAGCTTAGTGTGGGTATCATGTACTTGGACAATGAAAGATGGCAATGGTGGCAATGGCATCAACATTGCTATGGAAGACCCTTGACTTGGGAGACATTCAAAAAAGCTCTTATGGATCGCTTTGACCATGAATCTGACTTTTTGGGTCGTCTCACTACACTTCAACAGAAAGGAATAGTGAATGAATATATTGCAGCCTTTGAAGCATTAGCTTTCCGCACTGGAGGTCTACACGATGAGTTCTACATGGAATGTTTTGTCAGTGGTCTCAAAGAAGCCATACAAGCCCACGTTCCACTGCACCACCCTAGCTCATGGCTGCGTGCTTGCAGGATAGCTCGTGAAGTTGAACGTGCGTTAGTGGCCCAGTCCCATCACCCAAATTTCATCACCAAGGGTTACCCCCCATAGGCTCAAAGCACTACCCAAACACTCAAGGTTCAAAAGGTGTCGCCAACAGAAATGGAGGAAAGATGAAAACAAGGATTATGTTACTATTATGATGAGAAATACTCTCCCAGGCATAAATGCAAGGAACCCAAATTATTTCAAATTGATGCTACTGATCACAGTCCATCGGAGGAAGCCCCACCAATTGAGCAACCAGAGGAGGAAGAAGAGGACAACCAACAGGACAATGTACCTGAAGAACCAGTTATCTCGCTGTATGCTTTGGCAGGGATTTCTTCGCCTCAAACTCTCAAAATCAGAGGTTTTATCAAGCATCGCCCAGTAGTAGTCTTGATTGATAGTGGAAGTACACATAATTTTATCCATCAAAGAGTTGCAGAAGCAATGCATTGTTTTGTCTGAGCAGTTTCTAACTTCTAGGTCCAAATTGCTGATGGTGGAACAATGAAATGTGAAGGCCGCTGTGAAAATGTCAAACTTCAAATGGGGGATTATCAGTTAAAGACCCACATGTTTTCCATACACATGGGAAGATGCGACATTGTCCTTGGTGATGAATGACTTCGCACACTTGGCCCAATCACAGTGGATTTCCAAGAGTTATATATGAGCTTTAAGTAGAACAACCACACACATACCCTCCGCGGACTCCAGACGGGAGCTCCCTCTATCATCAGCTCACATCAGATGGAAAAATTATTAAAAAAGGGCCACCATGGAGTTATAGCTCAATTTAATGCCATCCAGGCCTTCGAACCCAATTCTCTTCATATTCATCCTAAGATGCAACATATTTTAAACAACCATTTGCTAGTCTTTGACAAGCCTCATGAGCTTCCACCCTCGAGAGGGGAACATGATCATAGCATTACTTTGGTCCCAGGGGCCCAACCACCAAATGTGCATCGATATAGATATTTGTTTGCCCAAAAGAATGAAATAGAAAAAATAATCAAGGAATGATTGGAAGCAGGCGTCATTCGTCCCAACATTAGTCCTTATTCATTGCTAGTGGTCATGGTGCTCAAGAAAGATGGGGAATGGCATATGTGTCCAGACTTCAGGGCCCTTAATAAGTTGACAGTCAAAGATAAATTTCCCATCTCGCTTGTCGATGATTTGCTAGATGAACTAAATGGGGCTCAATTCTTTACTAAGCTCGACCTTCGCTCAGGCTACCACCAAATTCGCATGAAAGAAGTAGACATTCCAAACACTGCTTTTCGAACTCATGAAGGCCATTATGAGTTCTTGGTCATGCCATTCGGTCTTTGTAATGCCCCATCCACTTTTCATAGCCTTATGAACCACTTGCTCAAACCATATCTTATAAAATTTGTCCTTGTTTTCTTTTATGACATCCTTATCTGCAGTTGCACCTGGGCCGAACATCTTCAACATGTAGATCTGCTCTTGCAACTGCTCCACAAGCATAAATTATTTGTCAAGATGTCCAAGTGTTCTTTTGGCATGGAAGAAGTTGAGTATTTGGGCCACATTGTGGGGCGTGAAGGTGTTAGGGTGGACCCTAAAAAGATCCAGGAAATGCAGGATTGGCCTCAACCTAAGACCTTGAAGAGCCTGAGAGGATTTTTGGGTCTCACAGGCTACTATCACGAATTTCTCTGCAATTATGGTCGCATTGCTAGGCCCCTCACTCAACTCCTCAAGAAAAATTCATTCCTTTGGAATGATGAAGCACAACAGGGCTTTACAGCTCTCAAACATGCCATGTGTTCCACTCCAGTCTTAGCACTACCCGACTTCACCATATCTTTTGTGATTGACTGTGATGCTTTGGGTACGGGTATTGGGGCGGTCTTAATGTAGGAAGGTCGACCCTTGGCCTTCACGAGCCAACAACTAAATGGGAAGAATCTGGGACAATCTACCTATGAGAAGGAGATGATGGCCATCTTACATGCAGTATATACCTGGCGACCATACTTATTGGGGCGACATTTCCAAATCCACACAGACCATCAAAGCCTTAAATATTTTTTGGAGCAACGCCTATCCTCAACACAACAAAATAAATGGATCGCCAAAATGCTCGGATATGATTATGATATCATTTACAAGAAAGGGCGCAAAAATATTGTAATAGATGCGTTATCTCGCCAATTTGAGGAGGAAAGTACCCTGCTCGCAATTTCCCTTCCCATTCCATAATGGATTGAAGAGGCTCGCAAGGAATGGTTTTCACATCCCTGGCTCTCACAACTCATTACTCAATTGTAAGCGGATCCAAATTCCACAACGGGATACTAGTGGCAGGATGAGATTCTTTGCTACAAGGACAGAGTCGTAATATCACCAATATCCACCCTCAAAAGCTGCATTTTGGTGGAGTTGCACTCATCTCCCACTGCAGGACATTCAGGCTTTCAGAAGACGTATTCTTGCACTCGAAGATCATTTTTTTGGACAGGCATGAAAGAGGAAATTCTTAATTTTGTAGCTGAATGCGATGTCTGTCAGCACCACAAAGGAGAAACAGTCAAATCCCCAGGCACATTACAACCATTGCCCATCCCGGCCTCAATCTAGACGGAGGTTTCTATGGATTTCATTACGGGTCTTCCAAAGTCAGGAAACAAGTCAGTCATCATGGTGGTTGTGGACAAACTTTCTAAGTATGCTCATTTTTGCGCCCTACCCCACCAACTTTGGTCGCTCAATCTTTCATGGATCAGATCTTCAAATTGCATGGCATGCCCACTTCCACTGTGTTTGATCGTGACCCGGTCTTCACTAGTAACTTTTGGCAGGAACTCTTCAGGCTACAAGGTACCCAACTACAACTCAATACTTCCCATCATCCACAAACTGATGGTCAAACTAAAGCAGTCAACAAATGTTTGGAAACCTACCTTAGGTGTTTCACTTCAGAAAAGCAACCTCTGGGTACAGTGGTTACCTCTAGCTGAATGGTGGTATAACACCAACTATCATGCCACCACCAAAATGACTCCATATGAAGTAGTTTATGGTCAAATACCTCCTTCCCCTACTTCTTATATCAATGGATGCTCGAAGGCACAAGCAGTGGATCAACTCCTATAGAACCGCACAACCATGCTGGCCCACCTTAGAGAGAATCTTCATCAAGCTCAAAACCGCATGAAACAACAGGTAGATCAACATCGCTCAGAACGCCAATTTCAAGAAGGGGATCAGGTATTTTTGAGGCTACAACCATATAAGAAAACATCACTCAAAGCCAAGGGTTGTCAGAAACTATCTCCAAAATTCTATGGACCGTATCAAGTACTCCAGTGCATTGGAGAAGTTGCCTACAAGCTAGCTTTGCCATCCACTGCAAAAATCCATCCAGTCTTCCATGTGTCATGCCTCAAGAAAGTGATTGGGAACAATTGCCGAATTCAAACCAGTCTACCTGAACTGGATGAAGAAGGATCAATCTGGCTCCAACCTAAACAGGTTCTTGACACACGAGAACGGCACCTGCATGGCCGCATGATCAAGGAAGTCCTCGTCAACTTGAAAGAAACCTCTCCGGAAGATGCAACCTGGGAACCAGGCACTATTCTTCAACAGTTTCTGCAGCTTCAGCCTTGAGGACAAGGCTATTATTATGGGGGAGGGCATGTTAGGTTCCCACCCTAACCCCCTTATTTATGTAATAGGATCGAGTCATAGTTATAGTTAAGTAAAGATTCAATAAAGCCCATATTAATAGTTGTAAGTGGTTAACCCGCAATTAAAGAAGGGACCACAGTTAGTTGCAAATGGGCCATGGTATTAGATAGATGGTATTAATAAGAACCATGGTATTGCCCCATGGTATTGCATGTATTAATCCTATATAAAGGATAGAGACTCCCCTCGAGGAGCATTGTGTCTTATTTTGTATTGAGCTCTGCTCTATTGGAGGTTGCCCCTCGAAGAGGCAAGTGAACATTGCTTTCTGAATAATAAAATACTTGCTGTTATTTCTCATTGTTCTATGTTCTGGGTGTATTTCTTCGCATATTTGGTATTATGATATCGTCTTGTAGGTTGAGAGCATAACAAGACATGCTGCTATGAAGGTTGGCAAGGAGGCTCCAACACGAAGCTAAGGCAAAATTTTGGAGGGTGGTTGTAGCTGCTACAACAGAACCCTAAGAAGGAATGGTTCAGTCTCATCATGCTTAACGAGTCCTATACTATTTAATTTTAACAAGTCTAGTAAAGGTGTAACTCGATGTCATTTTCTTTTAAGATATTTGAAAAAGACATAAAAAGAAAACTCATTTAGCTCTTTAAACATAAAATTTAAAGGAACCCAAAGAAAGTAAAGCTCGACGTTTTTCATTTTTAGAGAGTTAGAAGAAAAACATAAGTAGAATCCATCTGGTTCTTTTTCATTAGTTTAGTCTCTCAAGTCCAAAAAAGGATAAAATAATACAAGAGAGAACTCTATTGACCATGTTTGATCAACGTATACCTTTTTCGTAAATAGTCCTGGCTCAATCCGTAAAAGGGGTAAACTTATACTGAGTGGATGATTGTTCATTTACTTTTACGAGTTCGAACAAGCAAGTACTCATCAATATTTTCTTTTTTGAAAAAGTCTTAAAAGGGCTTAAAAAAAGACTTCATAATTTTTCACTTTTCGTAATTTTTAAAAAGCATGAAAAGTGATAAAAGTCTGCTGAAATGTCAAAAATTGTTCATCATGGCTCTGTAAACGATCTTGCACATTCAAACTCAATAACCCGTCATAACTTCTCAAACAAATTTCTTCCCTCTTAAAAAGATTCAAAATATAAAAAATAATATTTTTAAGCTTAAAAAACTTATAACAGTGGGAAAAATTAATTTATTTTTACCATTTGCATTTTCACTAGTTCAGAGCAGAGAGAGGAGTTTTTACCGTAAAACTTCCAGGACTGATTCCGAGCCAACTGGTGGACGAAATCACGTGCAGTTTCCTCCAGGTAGAAGATCTTTCCATAGTTTAGCTTTCTATCTGTTTATTTTTTCATTTTAAGCTTGCATTTGTTTTTTTGGGACAAGGATTTGTCCAAAAATGCACCCTCGGCCCTGTGCAAGTTTTTCTCAATCGTGCCCCCGTAGGCCGATAAAGTTTTCCATACAGAAATTCTTGGACTGCACGAAATTCTGCTGGAAATTTCTGCCCAGCTACGCCTTGTCCATAAAAGGGCGGCCACGCAGGCGCTGTGGGCCATTTTTAAAACAAACTTTGGGGCCCAAAAACATGAAATGAATTTCAAGAAAGATTGTAACTGCTTTAAAATGGTCATTTCAGGTCAATTTTCTGGCTAAAAAATGGAATAGAGGGAGAGAGAGCACGAAGCCAATGATGTGGTTGTTTTTGCGGATCTGACCACTTTATGGGCTCTCAGGAATTGCGGCCTCCTGAAATACTAGCTAATCCCTGGGATGAAAGCCCTGGTAGATTTGATGACATGGTTAGTGAGGACCTGGAATGTCCAGGAACAGTGTTTCGTGATTGCTGATTATCACCTCACCGTTGATGCCAATGACATATATTTCCTGACTGGGTTATCTCAGCGAGGATCCGACCTTTCACTTTTTGGATTGAGAGGAGGGGGGGACACTACTAATGGATACTTACGGTGCTTTTGCAGTGGTGCATCGCCTAAAGATGGATATATTGACATTTAGTCCATCAAACTTTTACCCTTGAGGATCATTTCTTTCACTGTTTTCAAACTGTGCGGCAGTGCTTCCCTCCACCTAGCCACCTGGGCATAGATGTATATGACCGTGGAATGGTGGGAGTCCACGGTATACAACTGGTACGAGGTAGTAGTGGTAAATATGAAGGGTTAGCTGACTAGGTGCAAGAATGATAAACTGAAAAATTTCGGTTATGATGCCATTATAGTTGCTTTTTCCCTAGAAAGGGTTCCTATTCTTCCGCCACAACAGATTCGAGCAGACGAGGGGGGTTCAAGGGATCCACGCTTGATGAGGTGGGTTGCACTGATGGCATGCCATGGTGGTGACGGTCCTGTAGTGAGGTATATGACAAAGTTTTTTTGACTAGCTGAGCGAGAAGATTGTTCTGATCGAGGACTTTCGGTATGTCGGGATAGATTATATAGGTGACCCTGATATCCCACTTCTAGCCGGGGCTCAATATGGTGATCTAGGTAAGATTTTCTCATTTTGGCATATTTTCAAAGTTTTTTTAATTTTTAAGTGTCTTTTGTCTTCAGAGGCTAATTTTCCTAAATGTATGTGTTAATGTGGGTCCAACCTGAC
Source organism: Pinus taeda (assembly GCA_000404065.3). Lineage (NCBI taxonomy): Eukaryota > Viridiplantae > Streptophyta > Pinopsida > Pinales > Pinaceae > Pinus > Pinus taeda. The sequence continues at coordinate 78,861 of APFE031706220.1, forward strand.
CAACAAGGATGAGATGGTACGATAGAAGAGACGAGCATCCTATGGTTGTCGCGGCAGTGAACCTAGACGCGGATGACATCTTGACAGAGTTGGAGCACAACCTTGAGAGGTTGACTACCAACATCCCAGAGACTGGAGTTGATGACATTCCACGTGCCTATTAGAGGCATGTAGTTGGGGTTCCTGGGCCACTCAGACATTTGCTGTGTCGAGTTGCTCGTGCTATCGTGTGTTATCATGAGCATAACCATGCCTAGCTATTCTAGTTTCTAGGACCATTTTTTACCTTTTGGTGTTAATACTATTCAGAAAATAAAAGGCCATGCGACCTTATGTCCTCGGATGGCATATTTTGTAGACACACCCAAACTCTATTTTAATGAAAATTTTTCTACTTTTATCTATGTTTATCTCGATCAATGACTGAACGCATATTGTTTTTAATTTACAAATGTTGCAAATGTCTATTTAACACATGATTCGCGAATGCATATGTCAACGTGTTTAAATATCTTGGAATGTGTTGATATTTGATATAATCAAATCATCTTTCCAATAGATGGACTCGTAAAAAAATCCTTAACATGGTTGGACTCCTAACCAAATAGACACCATTTTAAATGTAATACTACAAGCTGTGAATCTAACCTAAAGATCAAATGCCATATACCAAATGTGATGGAATTAGCCCATAGCTCAATGACTACACTATATTATGCTATACTGTTCGTTGTTTGAACTAGACGTATCCTGTGAATAGAGACTAGCTCGTTATTGGGCAAATAGATAACCCAGGCTACGGAAGATAAATTTTGAGTACTATGACTAGTGTCATCAACAAAGCCAATGTAAGTTAGAGAAAACGCCAACATCTACAAATCAAGTGTAAAAACGAGATAAGTAGAAGAAGTAGTAGAAAATGCTAATCTACCACACATACCTAAAAATGGTAAATAATGTACAAATCTTCACCGAAATTTTATGCAAAATATTTCTTTAGGTAAAGACCATTTCTTGGCGTTCCCAAAGGAACACCATCGTAATTAATCAGCTTATAGGCACCTTTAGCTAATACGCGTTTTATGATGTAAGGGCCATGCCACATGGGTTTGAATTTACCTACACCTAGCATGTCATGAGCTTGGTCATATACCAAGACTAGGTCACCTTTTGAATATGTATGAGGATTAATGTTCTGACCATATTGGGCTTTGACACATTTATGGTGAGCATTGCTAGCCAATATGACATTACGACGATTTTCATCTAGATGGGCTAAGTGTACAAAGCATTCTTCGTCTGCAGAGGTAGTCGATAATAATTCGATAGCTAATTTAAGAGATGGAATTCCACATTCAATAGGTAATACGACTTCCAAACCATAAACGAGTTGAAAAGGGGTAAAACCAATCGATGTTTTTACAATAGTGCAGTAAGCCCACAGTGCTAAAAAGAGCATAGAGAGCCAGTTTCCTTTATGGATACCAACTATTCGTTTAATCATATTGGTTAAAACTTTATTGACAACTTTGACTTGACCATTAGCTTGTGGATAATACAAAGTAGAGCTATCATGGTGGCGGCCAAGTTGTGTGAACATTTCGACCATCATAAAGTTGCAAAAATGACTACCATGGTCTGTAACAATAGCTTGTGGGATGTCGAATTGAGCAATCACATGATTGAAAATGAAAATAGCTACATTTTCGTCGTCATATCTATAATTAGGAATCGCCTCTGCCCATTTTGTAAAGTAATTGATTGTAAGGATGATATATCCATGCCCCCTGACTGAGTGAGGGTTATAAGTGACAAAGTCGATGCCCCATTTGGAAAAAGGAATGACATCTACGATTGGGTGAAGAGGAGCAGAAGGTGCTTGCATTTTGTGATCATAAATTTGGAAATTATGGAATTTGCGGACTGTAGTGATGCAGTCTTTAAACATTGACGACCAAAAATAGCCAGCACGTAATATCTTTTAGGCAGCAACATACCCAGACATGTGACTGCCACATGCTCCAGAGTGGCAGTCATTCAAAGTTTTTTCAGCTTCTTCAAGAGTTAAACAACATCAGAATACAAAATCGGCACCACGACCATAAAGAGTGTCACCAATAATGTTGTATTTTTGGGATTGGTATCGTATTCACCGACGATTAGTTTTAGATAACTGAGGCCTAAATTTTTGTGTTTGGAGATATATAATGCTATTTCCATACCACAGATCAGACACACTAATAAGAAAGAGATATTCATCAACAAAAGAGTATTTTGCTACAGTTTCTATATTAGTATGGGGGAAGTCACATAATAGTTCGGCGAAAACCAAGGATCTCTTTGATTTGGATTTTTCAAATTCCAGATCAAACTCTTGTAAAATGATTATCCACTCCGAGTATTTCCCCCCGTAGTAGTTGCTTCATGAGAATATACATCATAGGGTTGCAATATGAAATGACAATGATTTTTTGGAGAAGTATATAGTGATGGAATCGTTGAGCAACTTGCACAACTGCCAAGGATAGCTTCTCCACATGTGCGTATTTAATCCCAGTTTTAGTGAGACTTCTACTCAAATAGTAAATCACATGTTCACTGCTAGAATCACCCTCTTGGACTAACACCATGCCTATGGTGGCATCAGATGCAGCTAAGTACAAAAAGTAGTCTCGATGATAATCGGGTGGATGAAGTAAAGGCGCATTAGTCAGTGAATGCTTTAATGCATCAAAATCTTTATCAGCAAGCTCATCCTAGAAAAATGGAATACCCTTTTCCAATAGTCGAGTAACCCTGTGTTAGTTCAACATAATTGTGGATGAATCTATGCAAAAAGTTTGCTTTCCCTTGCAAACTTTGGAGTTGAGTTAGCCTAGAAGGAGCATGAAAATTCAAAATTGCCTCTACCTTGAGAGGATCGATACAAATTCCTTCCTTTGAAATGATGAAACCTAGAAGGCGACTAGATTGCACACAAAAAAAACATTTGTGCGGATTCAAGAAACCATTTTAATGCCTACACCTAATGAAAATTGCTTTTAAGTGCATTGGGTGATCCTGCCATTTCATGGAATGAGCCAGGAGGTCATCTAAATAAGGCTAAACAATATGCTTGATATCGTGGAATGCGTAAGACATTACTCATTGAAAAGTTGCACCAACATTTTTTAGGCCAAATGGGAGTTTGCGATAAGCAAAAGTCCCCCATGGGCATATAAATGCGGTTTTATATTGATCAACATGGAGTATGTTTATCTGATTTTCACCAGAAAATCCATCCATAAAGGAAAATTTTGCATTTCCGGTACAATCGTTGACAATTTAATCGATATATGGAGTTGGATAACTGTCCTTGGGACAAGCTTTATTGATATCTTGGTAATAAACACACACTCGAATGGTTCCTTGCTTTTTATTAATGGGCACAATATTTGATACCCAATCGGTTAAAGGAACATGGTAAATGAATACTGCTTTTAGCAATTTCTAAACGTCAGTTTTGATAGCAACAACTTTTAGTAGATGTTTAGGACGTAATAATTGTCTAATTGTTTACAGATAGGTTTTAATTGCATGTACAAAATTGCTAGGGTCAATTCCTGGCATCTCTTTGTAGGACCAGGGAAAAATGTCATGAAATTCCTGAAATAGGGCTTGGTAAGTTGAAATATCTTCTAATGACCAAGAGGCTCCTATATGAATATTTTCAATTATTCCAAGTTTCAGTGAGATATCAATAGGTACTGCTGCCAATATGTTCCTTAAATTCTGTTCAGAACTGGAAGAAAGGGTAGATATTGGATTTTGAGGATCACTAAGTGTTATAGACATATTTGGGCACTGCAACCTCAATCTTATATGTCCATAAACCAAGGGCTTCTAAGTTCCTAAAAGTGTTGTTTCATACCCTAAAGGAATAAGGTCAGCTGATCACATCATCTCCCAGAAGTTCTCCATGAAAAACTGCTTAGAACTGGACCATCTCACCTGCTCCATGGTCAAAGTGCGATGCATCCCACGTAATGCACATAGGGGGTGTGATGCATACTAAAAATCCCTTCTATGGGGTGCAATGGGTGAGAGTAGACAAATGGAAAAGACAGTTTGCAAGGTGGATGATCATGGAATCTTCCAGAAACTTCTCCTGTGACACTTGCCTCTCTGAAT
>APFE031706222.1:0-49827 GCA_000404065.3 Pinus taeda
CTGGGCGAATTCAGAGAGGCAAGTGCTCCATAGGAGAAGTTTCTAGAAGATTCCATGAGCATCCACTTAGCAAACTGTCTCAGACATTTGTCCATTCTCACTCATCGCACCCCACAAAAGGCTTCTTCAGTATGCATCACACCTTGACGAAGGAGCAATCAGTATGGTCCAGTTTTGGCCAGTTCTGAGTGGTTTTTCAGGTGGAATTTCTGGGAAATGATGTAATCAGTTGACCATGGTCCTTTAGGGTATGAAACAACACTTTTAGGGGTCAAAGAGCCCTTGGTTTATCGACATATATGATTGGGGTTGAAGTGCCCAAATATGTTTATAACAGAGGGAACATGGCACCTTAAGAGTAGGGCCATATGGTTTTGTGAAGGGGATAAAAACACAAAAAAAATTCACAGATATGCAAATCATTGAAGGAAGGTAAACTCCTTTTGGGAGATTGTAGATGCAGAGGGTAACATACATCAGACACAACAGGAGATATGTAGTGCGGCTATAAATCACTTCGAACGGGCATACTGTCGCATGGAACTCGACTATGCAGTGGATCAAATGTCGGGGGTGGATGTTTATCCACTCATGTTTGATGAGGCTGATATTAATACTCTATACAAGGTGGTCATGGGGGATGAAATTTTGGGGGTGCTCAAGTCTATGAAATGTGATAAGAGTTCGGGCCTAGACGGTTGGACAATGGAACTTTTCACTCATTTTTTCGACATTTTCCAAGGGGATCTTTTGGATATGGTGGAGGAATCGAGGGACAAAGGTTTTATACATCCTCATATCAGTTCAATATACATTTCTCTTATCTTGAAGAAGGATTTATTTGCTACCTTCTCGGATTATAGACCCATATCTCTGTGTAATATTATATATAAGATTATTTCCAAAACGATAGTAAACAGGATTAAAAACACATTATCAATTCTTATATCCTCGGAACAATTTGGGTTCTTATAGAACAGACAAATACATGACGTGGTGGCGATTGCACAAGAGAGCATACATACAATCCATGAAAAAAAGTTAAATGCAGTTGTTCTGAAGGTGGATTTACAAAAGGCATACGATTGTTTAGATTGGGGATATCTGAGAATGGTACTACACAAAAGTGGTATACAGGCTAGAGGAGCCAAATGGAGTATGGCTTGTGTCAGGAATGTCAGATATGCTGTTGTTATTAATGGCTATCCAACCCGTTTTTTTGGTGTTGGGAGGGGGATCAGGAGAGGGTGCTCACTTTCGCTCTTAATTTTTATATTAGCGATGGATGGCCTCAGCTTACAAATTAAAAATGTGGTGATGACGGGTAATTTTGGGGCACTGGCTGTGGGTCGAGATATCAAAATTTCTCATAGCTTCTTTGTTGACGATGTGCTGATTATGGGGATGATTAATCGTACTACATGGCTTGTGGTATTTCATATTTTTACAAGATTTGGAAATGCTACGAGTCTTATCATGAATTTACTAAAGTCTTCCATATTATATGGCTCTTGCAAAATAGACGACATTGCATACATCCAAAATCTCTTTGGGATTGGAGCTGTTTCTTTATAAGGTGGCATAAAATATTTACGATTTCATATCAAACCCTGTTGATATCGAAATCATGATTGGATGTGGCTGGTTGATAGATTATACAAGAAGATCAACGGATGGGAATTCATATGTCTTTCTTTGGGAGGGCATATCACCCTTACCCAATCTATCATCACACAACTGGGTGTTTACTGGGCCCATTTATACCATCTCCCCTGTGCCATTATCAACCATTTGAATCTTATAATGGCACAATTTATATGGTCGGGTACATCACTCACAAATAAATACCATCTGGCTAGGTTGGACCATATTTCTATGCCAAAACAACTGGGTGGTTGGGGCATATTGAACCTGAGACGCTTTGGATGGGCGTTGTTACTAAAGAAACTGTGGAGGGCCATTTTTGGGGATGGCATATGGGGTAGCATTGTCTGACATAAGTACCTGAAGGATAAAATTTTTACTATTTGGATGCACAACAGGGCTATTGGGACCACCTCGGGTTCGACAATATGGCACAGTGTGAACAAAATTAAAAATGTCTTTTTGCAAAACCTGTGCTGGACACTGGGCATGGGACATCAGGCCATAATGGGACTAGACCATATCATGGGCATCAGAAGGAATAATATTATATCTGAGGAACTTACCCAAAAAATCAACAGTCGCGGAATATTTTTCTGGAATCAAGTGATTTGAGAATGGCATGGATATATTCCATTATGGAAAAGCTAAAGAGATTTAGGACTTGAGGACCAGATGACCCAAGAAAGGGATCATATCAAGATTGTTATGAAATTGGCTAGTATTTGCCGAGAAGCTGGCGGGGATTAGATTACATGGGTAGGCAAGATGAAGGCTAGTGGCGTGGTGGTGGCGGATGCATATAATACTCTATCTTATCAGGAGGCACAAAAAAATGAGGTATGATGGTTTTATAAATTCTGGAAAACTAATATGCCCATTAATATTATTGCATTTCTTTGGCTTGTTTGGAAAAATAAGAATCTAACAGGGAGAACCTTCAAAAGAGAAATTGGTAGGGACTGGCATACTATGCATTATGCAAGAATGCAGGAGAAGATAATGTTCATATTTTTTTGAAATGTCTGGTAACTTTACAGATTTGGAGAAGAACTGCTGAGTATGTGGGTTTTCCTTTCATTTAGTTTGATAATATTAATGCTTGTTTTTGTTGGTGGGGCAATCAAAAATCCGCATGGTGTATGGTTCCCCTTGCCATTTTTCTGGGAGATATGGTGTAGACGTAATAAAATTATTTTTAAGAATGTTTTGGGGAACAAAGTGCGAATGCTGAACATAATTATGAGATGGTATATGGTTGGAAGCGTACAGGACAATGGTCCTAAAAAACAATCGATAAGGGAACTAGACTAGAGATTTCATATCCAACTAGTTTTTTTGATGGAGCGACAGAAAGGGGTATTTGCGGTTATGGTTTTTGGATCCTAATATCAAAGGAACAAGAATACCGGGTACATTGGGGGGCAGGTAGTGGTTCGAATATGAAGGCAAAAGTGATGGCCTTATGGGGTCTGTTATGGTTTACAACATTTCTGAGCATTCCCAACATTCACATATATGGAGATTCTAGGATCACCATTAAGCATATTCGGGGCAGTATCAAAATTTAACAGCGTATGCTTCATGGATGGCTCTTCCAGATTGAATTCCTATGGACCTCTTTAAGGGACTCATCGTTGCAACATATTGGATGGGAATATAATCAGAATGCAGATTTTATGTCCAAGATGGGGCTACAAGATGAGATGGATGAGATGCATATTGAAATAGTGATGGAAGCGCACAAAGTGGATGTTGGAATCCTTCCACTGCCTTGTTAGATATTAACTACAAGAAAGAACTCAGATGCAAGTAACTGTTTTTTTTAGATACTAGATTGATGATATGTTGCATGGTTCTTATGTTTCTCCAAAACTTGTTTTTGTTCCCCAATACATAGCATATATATACTGTAGATATGGGAAGGATAGCCTCTTGGTAAAACCTGATCTATGTTTGGTAGCAAGATAGATGTTTTATCTATCCCCAAGTATATATAAGCATAGCATAACTAAATGTACATAGTTTTAATTGTTTGCATATGATGAGATATACGAGTCAATATTGAGTCAATATTGGGTCAGTTTAGACTACAATGATATATTTCATATCGTTTATATATACTGTATTTTTCAATATATAATACAAATGTTTTTTTCTTACTCAAAAAAAATCTCAATTATTTATTTTTGTATTGGACTTAAAAATATTCCCTTCAAAGAAAATCTGGTCAATTAATTTAAAATACTGCAATCCCACAGCCGTTAGTTGAAATAGATAAATCAGATTTACCTGTAATAGAGCAAGCAAGATATTTCGAATGTGAGTAATTATAATTAGAGGTGGTAACGAAAAGATACTTTGTACCATAGTTACCAAATTCGGCCGTATTGCTGAAAAAAGTCCCTAAATTCAATGGTTCGATTCGATTTGCAAATTAAAACAGCGATTCGAGTTCGGCTTAGGAACGATGCACTGGATATTAGAGTTCACTATATTAGATTCTTCACAGTTTTTAATCATAATTACAGATTCGAGCATTCATTTACTATGAATGGCATACGTTAATAAATGATAATGGTGGGTGGATGTAGTTTTATGCATAAAAAATTTACAGCAAATGAAATACATAGAAATCTATGCTAATTAAGTAAAAAAATATAGAATGTATAAATCTATAATTTGGAAAGCTAAGTAAAAATAGTATAATTTATAAATTTATATCGTGTAGATTTATCAAATTTAAATCTATGAGAAAAATTAAGATAATTCCTAGTAAATAGAAAATTTTGTTTTTTCAAGACTTTTTTCATTGAGATTTTGCTTAAATATTAAATTATACAGTTTAATATTTTGTATTATATTCAACCTCTTATATTAATAGATGTTATTTCTATATGTTATAAATGAAAGGTGTGGTTGGTTTGATAAATAAGTAATTAGTAATTAATAATATAATTTTATATTTTTAAAGAATTTTTGTAAATATTTAATATATTATTTCATTATGAACTTCAAATATTTGATAGTGTGGAATTTAGATGGTTCGATGCATAGCTACCAAATTCGTCCGTATCAGAGAAAAAAATACCGAAATTCGGGAATTCCATTCATACATCAAATAATTTGACGAAAATTCGATTCGGTTCTTGTAGCTTCATTTATATTTGGTTCATGTAGATACGGTTTTTAGTTTATTGCAGGGATTTATTAATTTATGTTTGAGAATAGTAAGGGCAATGATCCCTGACCACAAAATAGATAGTTGCTTAGGAAATGGAAAGGTTGCTGGATTGAGAAAAATTCTGAGTTTTAAAATTTAGTGTTGTTTCAAAGAGTTTAAAAAGCTGACAAAACAAGGAAATAAATAATTTGAGCAAAATCTTGAAAATATAATGGCAAAGTCACATGTAAGAAATGGAAAAGTTGACAAAGTGAGAAAATTTCTTAGTTTTAACTTTCAGTGTTGTTTGAGTTTAAAAATCTGAGATAACAAGTAAAGAAATAATAGAAAACAGATCCAGGAAAGAAATAATTAATTGAAGAGTAATTTTATAATAATTAATTGATTTTTTATATATTATAAAAATAAGTTTTGAAATATTTAATTTATAAATATGTATTAATTATAAAAGATTTTAGATGAAATTTGAAATTAAAGAGAGATAGTTTTGAGTTTTGAATATTTAATTTTAAATAAATATAATAAGAAAAGATTTAGATCAGATTTGAAAGTAAGAGGGAATTTTGAATTTTCAAAAGAGAGATTTTGGAAATAAGACAAGTGTGGTTGTCATTTTGGTAAGTAAACGGTAATTTTAAAATTGTTTATATTGACTAAAATTATTAAATTTCAAATGTTTAAGATATATACTCTTGAATTTCTTCCAAATTGAAAATTTCTCATCCAAATTTTTATCGTATCGTATTCGAATTCGAATTTGATAACTATGCTTTGTACACGGTAATTTATTATTAACCTCTTATAATTTACAGTTATTGCAATTTAATATCATACGTACGCACCAAATCTGCCAGGTCACACTCCCACTATCAAAGCTCATCAATGCGAATTAAATCCAAACCTTCGATATACGCCATATGGGTTTTGTATTAATGCAATACATCCATTAGCACTTAAATATGCATATATATAATGCACCAAAGGTTTGGTCGGTTGTTATTAACATAATACAAAGTCAGGTTTACCTATAATAGAGTAAGCAAGATATTTCTAACCTGAGTAATTGTTATCAGAGGTAAATTCCTGGTGCCGAAAAGATATTTTGTATCTGCTAATCTATTATTAATTCTTATAATATACAATTATTGCAACTTAATTAATAGGTTGATATATGATGCACTCAAGGTTAGGTTGATATATGATGCACCCAAGGTTAGAGGTAAATTCCTGGTGCCGAAAAGATATTTTGTATCTGCTAATCTATTATTAACTCTTATAATATACAATTATTGCAACTTAATTAATAGGTTGATATATGATGCACTCAAGGTTAGGTTGATATATGATGCACCCAAGGTTAGGTCTGGTTTGTAGTCATTAACATAATACGAAGTCAAATTTACCTATAATAAGTAAGCAAGATATTTCTAACATGAGTACTCGGAATAAGAAGTAAAATCTTGATACCAAAAAGATACTTTATACCCGGTAATTTATTATTAAACTCTTATAATTTACTGCAATTTAATATCATATGCACGCACCAAATCTGTTAGGTCACACTCCCACTATCAAAGCTTCATATCATATTCACGCACCAAATCTGTTAGGTCACACTCCCACTATGAAAGCTTCATTAATGCGAATTAAATTCGAACCTTTGATATACCTTATGTGCCCTATGGGTTTTGTATTAATGCAATGTATTCCTTAGCAATTAGATACGCCAGATGGTTGATATATAATTCACTCAAAGTTTGGTTTAGTATTATTATTAGCAATTTCACTAGATATGGTTAAGAAAATGATTTAAAACATAAATTTTAGAAGAATCATAACATATAAAATATTATTGAAATAAAAATTGGTAAACAAAATGTCATTCAAAGTTAGAAGATAAAGATAAATCATTTACATTATGCCAAATTTACAGCTTCTATAACTTTTCCAACATAAATTGTCTCTCAATCTTCAAAGAGGTTCTTTCAAGAGACAAAACTTTTCCAACATAAATTGTCTCTCAATCTTCAAAGAGGCTCTTTCAAGAGACAATAACGAATCTTTGAGAGAAGTGGATATTCAATTGGGGGAATATCACAAGATTTGAACCCAAGGCTTCCGGTTTGGCTGTGATTGGGGGAATAGCACAAGATTTGAACCCAAGACTTCCGGTTCCGTGAGACTCCATTTCCACGGTCATTGCCAATTGAACTACCCCAAGAGGACGAGAGAAGTGGATCTTTTGTTTAGCATTGATTAAATAATTCTTTTAGTTGGGATATAAACTTTAATTCACTATTCAAAGGTACCATGGTGAACTCTTATGGGAGTAGCCATGGACTAGCCACAAACTTTCCTTTATTCATCTTGATATTCTACCAGTTGGCTATGTATTTGACCAAGTAGGGGCCTATAAATAAATGAAACATGATTTTTATGCCTTAGAAAGTAGACTTTATTCCCAAAAAGTAGTAAAAGGTTGTGAAGTGTGCATTTGATGTTGAGCTTATTTCATTCCACGAAGGTTTGGTGCATATTTATTGCTCCTCTTCTAGTGGTTTTTGACCATTTTTCAATATTGAATTGTCTCACTTGATCAAAAGTTTGCAGTCTTTTAGATTCTACCTACACATAATTTGATTTTGAATGTGTTGATTTCTACATTATTATATGCCAAGGTCCAATGGAGGAAAATGATTGGTTTCATACATAAATTTCATAATTACCAAAAAAAAAAAAAAAAACTAATTTTTCAGTCAACATTCTTTGGAAAAGTTGCACAGGGATCTTCCTTAGCTAAGACAAGGGAGTTAACCCAACAATTTTTCACTTTTATATATGTAAGTTCTAATGCTTGGAAATGTCCACAGTAGGGTGGGAACAAAAAATTGTCAAACAAAAAATGTTTATTGAGTTGTGCAAAACTATATGAAAGTCCCTTCTTATTTTTAAGGCCGCTATAAATTGGTCTTTTATAGATGCAAATTCAAATGAACAAAAGATAGAGTCTATATTTGACTCATTGTCTATCCAAATGATCATTGATAATATGTACCTCTAAAACACCTTACTTTTTGTCAAATCACAAATTGTTATGAATATTAATCTACAAAATATCCAAACTAACTTTAAAATATTATTTATTTAATAACCAATTATAGGAAAATCTATATTAAAAAAATATCTAATAATATATCACATCAATCCTCACATTTCACACATAAATTAAAAGCATATTATTATGAACTTTATCGATAACCAATACTAATTAAAATTAAAAAAATCCTATTATTAAGAACTTTATGGATAACTAATGCTAATCAAAAGTAAAAAAAAAAAAAAAATATGAAATTTACCATAACTACAGGTTACATAATTACATAAAACATGACTTGGAAATGAATACTAATAATAATATAAAAATATAAATATATGAATTAGTATAATATATTTATATTAATTATTATTTATTAAAATTTTCATAATATAATAATAAAAAATAAATTATCAATAAATTGTAGTGTTAAAATAAATTATCTATAAAATATATTGTATGAAATAATTTTAAAATATATTAATTAAACTCTTTATTATTACTATTATTATGTATTAATACACTTAAATATTACATAAATCAAATGAAATTCTCATTCTATAATAATTTCTTATTATATTCCATTAATCTTTAATACATATTATTTTTCAGCTAAGTAGCTAAGAAAAAAGAATTTACCCACATTGATTATAGCATGTTTTTTATGTGTATTTTTTCAAATTAATTTAAATTCTTATCCATGTCATAATTCCCACGTGAATCTCTTTTAGTTCTGTTTCTATGGATGGGAAAATTTCTGACTTGGTTATTCTATAACTGCAAAGTGTCATTTCAATAAGAAATTATTTGGAAAAACAAAAGCTAGTTGTGATTTCATTAAAAGTAAGTGGTGTGATCGAGTTGAACGGAACTCAAGTTTGTTTTCTAAGAATGGAAAGTTTCAGTTACCGTTTTCTAAGAACCTATGAAGGATATGATCATTATCGATTAAAGTAAGATTTATTACTTTATAACGAAATTAGAAAATTCAAGTTATTATTTTGTAAGAATAGAAAATCTCGTGAGTGATATGATTATTATGGTATATTGTTGTAGCTTAATGTAAGATTGGTTATTTTATAATCAAATTTTTGCATTTTTCCCATGGCCAATATCAATGTTTATAAAGTAAATAACATTTAACATTTAACAGCAGTAGCAGTCTATCAATTCAGTGCTCTATTGCAAAAAACAATTATATTAATTTAGTGATCTATTGCAAAAAATAATTATATTTCAAGATAATGGCATGTTCACTAAAATGACAATCCATCACTAATTGTTCACACTGTTTACTATTAATTTTTTTTAGTACAACAAAATAAGTTCTAAAATGCCTTCATGTTAAACTTTTCATTAGGTGGACAAGTGAAGGCCATGTACTGTTATAGGGAAAAAAGTTAACCGTCTCAAGAAATCCCAAAACATTGATATATGGCATTGCTGTAATCCAAAATTTCATACAACCCCTTCACAGTCAACTTATATATCGAATCCAAATATAAGCAATGAAAGTGTCAAATAAAATTGAACCAAATAGCTAGTTGCATTTGGGTAACCCAAAATTTCATACAACCGCTTCACAGTCAACTTATATATCCAATCCAAATACAAGCAATGAAAGTGTCAAATAAAATTGAACCAAATAGCTAGTTGCATTTGGGTAAAACCATGCTTTTAAAACTGTGATGTCTCTAGAAAACTGTAATTATTTTTATTTACTGTAGTAAAAACAAAATGAATTTTATGGATAAGTATTAAATTTGATAATTAAAAAGAAAACTATTTTTGGAGTGTTAACAAATCTTGTAACTTTTCATATCAAGAAAGTTAAGGTAGGCAGTTGCCTAACCCTAACTACCTCCCTCATTACGAATTCTCCAAGGAAAGGACTCAAGAGAGTAGACAAGTAGCCTGAGAGAACAGAGGAAAAAAGGGAGACAATCCGTGTTGAGAGGTTAGGCGGATAAGAGGCTAAGTCTGGTGGTGACCAGATAGTGGTAGCAATGTTTGAGAAGCCTTGCAAGAAGTTATTGATGTTGCAAGCAAGCTTGGGGAGAGACTTGGACCTAAAAGCAAGTCTCAAGGTTGGGAGGATTAGAATCTGTTATATACAGAGGTGATTTCTACGGTTGGACTTTTTTTTTCCTTTATTCACTGATCTCATGTAAGTAAAACAATTTGGAGAAACTTTGTTAATTATAAAATAATAGAGTAAATGTTTAGTTCTGGAAGAACACTATTGCTACAGGAAAAGCATGAAATTTAAAATGTTGAACAGTCTTATTCTGAAAACAGGGGAGTAGCTTCTTTAATAAATTACACAATGAGAATTGTTCTAGTTCAAGCATAAACTAAGATTGTAGAGCAAACTTAGAAAAACAAACTAACTTAGAAAAACAAACTTACTTAGAAAGGAAAGAAATTAGTTTAGGCATAAACTAAGATTGTAGAACAAACTTAGAAAAACAAACTTGCTTAGAAAGGAAAGAAATTTACTAAGCAAAACCAGGATTATGAAGAGAATCTAAATATATATATCTTACTAACAAAAAGAATAGTATGTAATATTTTACTGATATAACCAAAACCACATATTATTCATAAAGAAAATCTAGGCTGAGGCCTATTTTACTGCCAACTTAAAAGATATATATACATGTTAAGTCACTCTTAGGAAGTCTAAGAATATATAGTGCTACAGTTAATTATAGTAACAAAGAAACTTAAGGAGCTTTGTAATACAAAAAAGGGCCAATAAAGAACCGGAATGACAATCCAAACCTGCAGGATGTGATACGTCCATAGGTTAGGGAAGGCTCCCAATTCTAAGCCTTCTTGTCCGCAAGCATCAACCTAGATTACTCATAAGGAATTTAAACAGAGAAATAGCAGATTGAAAGCTTCCAAAACTCAGGCAAGAAAAATTCGGAAGGAATGGAAAGAAACATATCGAAAAGGAATAAGTTGCTGAGAGAACATATATACAAAACAAAGCCGAATAGTACATTAGCTAGAAGAACAAAGAAAATGCGAGAGCTACAGACATTGCCTATTAAACATGAGCATTAACTAGTTCAAACCAATAAATTCATAAGCATTATATAACAAGCTGCGCTAGCCCTGAAAGACATCCTGAAAACATTCATTGTTATGAAAAATATTTCCTGAGTAAATGAGATAAATAAACAAGCGCTAGATGAAAATTCTAGAGCTAATAAGACATAAAATTTGAATACTGTCAATAATATTATAGACTTTCCAGTTTGAATTCCCAAGGGGTGCCTGGATAAACCTCGAAGCCCGTAACCATCACCCGAGGGGTCGACAAGGGTTCCCTTAAAACCAAAATACACATACAATATGAATACAAATTTCAACAGCTAGTATTTAGGAGCAGAGCCCCTTCATGCAGATATTAACCACACACTGAAGTACCAGATTAACTCTGTTGAAATGCAGAAAAACCCTTTCGAGGAAATCCATCAGGACAAGCCTGTATGCCTCTCTATCCTGACAATTGATGCCACAAGCAAAACATTGAACATACCCGAGAACCCATTGAAGAGTTGAGTGTGCAAGACTCAGAGGAACTGGTGGAAACCACCTCGGGAAGCCTTCGATACGTCGAGACCTCACCTGAAGAACTTGCACATGCCACCAACAAGAAAATCCATCAGGAGGTAACAATGAAACTGCAAAACAGGTAAGCTCAAGCAATATTTGAGGTAGAATCAACGAATACTTGCAGGGGCCACATATGGGTGGAGGCTCCACCTGTTTTGAAACCCCTGCAGAAGCCATGAAGAAGTTTCCATAGCTCAAACCACTCAAGGACGAAACCTTGGTCTCAAAACCCAAAAACCCGAGAGCTGAAGACTGAAACAACAGAAATTAAACAAGACCTCCGTAAAACCCCAATGAAGATTTCAAATGAGTCGTCGTCCGTCGGATTGAAGCGATGATTGGATCACCGTCGAAGCAACGAGGAGAACAAGGCAGGAGGGACAGCCAGAGAGCGCACGACGGAGGAGACGAGTCCTGATCCCGCCACATCTCGTGGCTGAGCAACTTGATGATTATTAAATCTATAATGAGAATATAAACCATATGTATAGTAAATCTTTGGTATTCCAAATTAATTGCATATGCATTGAAATATATGCATAGTAAAACCTTTAGTACCCAGACCTAAATGCGAGTGCATTGAAATATATGCATTGTACTGTATAACATTAAATCGTTCGTGAATATTAATTGTTGATATAATATGCATGTTTGATATTTGGTTCAATAGGGTGAATGACTTTACCATCATTTTATAAAGATTATGGTAATATGTATTAATTTTTTTTTTTTTTTTTTACTATGGTTATGTTAAAGTATATGGAGATGTGACAAGTGGTATTCGAGCCAAGGTTACCAAACTGAGGCCTCTGGAAAACTAATGACTGATAGTGTTGTGTAAACTTAGCAAAAGAAGTAGGAGTAGCTTCCATGAGAAGGATAGATAGCGCTCCCCACAAAAACATAACAAGCTTAGGACCTGCAACTTTCTCAGAAACCAACCCAGAAGTATGGGTGTAGTTGGGAGAAGAACCCCATAGTGCCAATCCTACAATATTGGAGACCGTGGAAGAATTGAAAAGCGAGATGGCCCGATTGTGAGCTGACAATGAAAGGTTAATGTTATAATAGGAGAAGATTATGAAATGTCTGTCAGATAAGCAAAACCAGCGTCAACCGATTCCCTACCCAGAACATGGGCACATGACTAGAGAGCAAGAATATCAGACAGAGTATGTGGAAATAGAGGGAGGGGAAGAAAATCAAGAGGAAAATTCAGATAACGCCTCAGAGCATAAAACACAAAAGAGGCAAACGACAGAGCTGCAAAGAGAGTTCAGGAAGATAAAGCTGCCCCTCTTTGACGGAGAACAAGAAGAGGCAACTGAAGCTTGGCTCATTAATATGAATAAATACTTTCAGTTATATGAATACAATCACAATTTAAAGACTCGCTTGGCCATTTTCCAGCTGCAAAGGAAAGCCACCCTATGGTGGTAGAAGGTAAAGATTGTGCAAGGGGTGAATGAACAAAGTATAACATGGGAAAAGTTTCAAAGATATTTTAAAGAGAGATATTTAACTGAACTTTTCTACGATGAGAAAGAAAAAGAATTTCATGACCTACGATTATGACAGCTAAAAATGGATGATTTCATCACCAAATTTACCTCCTTACTTCGATACATTCCTTATATACGAGAACAAAAGGAAAAAGTGCAACGATTTATCAGTAGTTTATCGTTGTTCATGAAAGAACGTATTGAGTTCGACAATCCAAAAACAATGAATGAGGTCATCCGGAAGGCCCATATATGTTATCAACAAAGTAAATAGAAAGGAGAAGTGTTGGGAAAGAAATGGATTGATAAAAAGGGAAATAAGTTTTTTGTTGGTAATAAAGGGAACAAGAGCAATATCAATAGAGGGCCTCCCAGAGGTCAGATAAACAGAAATCTGCAGAAAAATCAGTCCATATTTCGACCTCCCAATGAACTCAAATCCAATGAGAAATCAGGGAGAACTGAAGTTGAAGCAGCATCAAGACCCCTAGTACAATGCTGGGGGTGTGGAGGGCCTCATTACATTAAGAACTGTCCTAACCGCAGGGGCATTGAACATATTTCATAGATTCAAGAGGCATCCACAGTAGGAGATGTAGGCAGGAGTATTCCAAAGATCAATGCTGCCCTTGAAGATCATCAGGCAGAATACCAGCCAACTATGGTGGAATTCGAAGGTAAAATCTTTGATCATGTTATATTTGTTTTAATTGACCCTGGAGCTACATTAAGTTATGTTAGTCCTAAAATAGTTGATCAGTGTGGTTTACAAGCTGTCAAGTTCAAAAATCCTTGGTTAGGACAGTTAGCAACAGGGGTAAAAAGATGTGTGTTGGCTAAAGTCAACAACTTCCCTTTAGAAATAGCAGGACAATCTTTGGTGGCAGATCTAAACATATTACCCCTAGGGTCATATGATGTTATGAAAGGCATGGATTGGCTAGAAAAGCACTGGTCCCTTATAAACAGTAAAACAAAAGCCATCTGCAATATGGATGAGCAGGGAAACAAACAGGAGATTCAAGGCATTTTAAGACCACTAAAATTACGACCAATAACAGCCTCTTAACTAGCAAAATGCATCAGAAAAGGATGCCAGATTTACACAATTCAAGTGGGATACACCAACTCAAAGGATAAATCCATGTCCTTGGAAAGTATCCCTGTGATATAAAATTTTCTAGATGTATTTCCTGAAGAAATTCCAGGGTTACCTAAAAAAAGAGAGATAGATTTCACCATTGAACTAATGCCAGGAACAACCCCGGTGTCTCGAGCTCCTTATCATATGAGTATACTAGAGCTGACAGAATTAAAAATGCAATTACAGGAGTTATTGGATGAAAATTATATTCGTCCAAGTGTCTCGCCTTGGGGAGCTCCCGTACTATCTATCAAAAATAAGGTCGGGACCCTATGGATGTGTATGGATTATCGTCAGCTAAACAAGCTAACCATTAAGAACAAGTACCCTTTACCTCACATAGACGAACTATTTGATCAAATGAAGGGTGCAATGATGTTTTCAAAGATTGATCTACAGTGAGAATACAATTAGATCCGAATCAAGGAGGAAGACATAGAAAAAATGGCCTTTAGGACCCGTTATGGACATTACAACTTTGTGGTATTACCCTTCGGGCTGACCAATGCCCCCACAACTTTTATGTGCCTAATGAACAATATATTTCATCAATACTTAGATAAATTTGTATTACTTTTTATTGATGATATACTGATTTATTCCCGAAATATTGAGGAACATAAAGAGAACATAAGGATAGTGTTGCAGACTCTTAGGGAACACCAATTGTACACAAAATTTAGCAAATGTGATTTCTTTAAAGAGCAGATTCAATATTTAGGCCACATCATTACCAAAGATGGAATCATTGTAGTCGCAGAAAAGATAATTACCATAATGGAATGGCCAGTACCAAAAGATGTGGTAGATATAATATCTTTCATGGGACTGGCAGGGTATTATAGACGATTTGTTGAAGGATTCTCCAGGGTGGCCTATCCTATTACCTCCCTATAGAAGAAGGGAAAAATCTTTAAATGGATAGCCGAATGTCAACAGAGCTTTGAACAACTCAAGCATTTACTAACCATTGCACCAGTTTTAAGCATAGCAGATCCAAGTAAGGACTATGTGGTGTGTACAGATGCTAGCAAGGAAGGGGTAGGTGGTGTTTTAATGCAAGAAGGTAGGGTAATCACCTATGAATCTAGGAAGCTGAAGGAGCACGAGCAAAAATACTCAGCTTATGACTTAGAATTGACAACTGTTATTCATGCACCAAAAATGTGGCAGCATTACTTGATGGGTAAGAAATTCTTTCTAATGACTGACCATCACAACCTTACTAATTATTTTAAGCAACCCACTTTGAATGCCAGGCAAGCCAGGTGGGTAGACTTTCTAAGCGGGTTTGATTTTGAAATCAAACACTTGAAAGGAAAGGAGAATCGGGTAGCTGATGCCTTAAGTTGAAAGGTGCATTGTCTTTACAAAATTTCTTACAGTGAGGTTTAGACCACTTTCAATGAACTAATTAAAGAAGCAACCGAGCGAGATCCAAAATACCAGTTTTTAGGACAACAAGCTCAAATTACGAATAACCATGAATATCAGCTAGGATATGAAATAAATCCTGCAGGTATGTTGATTTATAAGAAGAGATTATATGTGCCTAACCAAGACAACATTAAGGATTTTATTTTAGATGAATATCATAAGAGTCCCTATGTAGGGCACCAAGGATACCAAAAATTAATTACTGCACTCCGCAAGGAATACTACTGGCCGGGTATAAAAAAGAATGTAGTAGAATATTTGACTGGCTGCCTGGAATGTCAGCAAGTAAAAACAGAACACCAACATCCTGTTGGATTACTTTATCTATTACCAATTCCAGAATGGAAATGGGAGACCATCTCCCTCGACTTCATCACGGAATTACCCAGATCTAAAAAGAAAAATGATTGCATAATGGTAGTAGTGGACAAACTAAGAAAATCAGCTCATTTCATACCAGTACAATCCACATACAAGGCAGTACAGATTGCCAACATATTCATGTAGAATATTTTTAGATTACATGGGCTACCAAAGACTATAATTTTTGATCAGGATGTAAAATTTACATCAGCGTTCTGGAAAGCTTTGTTTGAAGGTTTATGTATGCAATTAAACTTCAACACTGCCTATCACCCTCAGATGAACGTGCAGACATAGAGGGTGAATTAGGTGGTAGAGGACATGTTATGAACTTAAGTGATGTAACAACCCTCCAATTGGGAAGATTACTTACATCTGGTCGAATTTCCTTACAACAATGGTTATCATATCTCCTGTAACAACCATGGTGAAAATTCCATCTACAAAATATATAAATACCACGGATGATGGGACACATATTCCAAACTGAATGCTGGGAAATACATCCTAGGGGGTGTTCATTTGATTGTTTATAGCTAAGGAAATTGGCAAAGGCAATGGCTAAGAGGCAGAAAGGTATTTTGGCACATTTATTTATGAAAATAATGGAAATTAGGAGAAAAAGTAGGTGAAAGGTCACAGGTTGCATGTGAGGAGGAAAATGAAGGAAAATAATGGAAATTAGGAGAAAAAGTAGGTGAAAGGTCACAAGTTGCATAAGAGGAGGAAATTAAAGGAAAATCATGGGAAATGAAGAAAATAGAGGCCTCATTAATAAAAAGGCTTATGAGGATTAGTGGGCAAGACTTTGTTAGTTTAGCTTTGGAGCTCTCTCATTATTATCTCTCTCTCTCTCATACTCTTGGAGACTTAGAGTTTTCTTGGAACATTCTTGGAGGGTGTGGCATACTTAGATTCTTGGAGCAAGAACGCAAAGGAAGAACAAGAAAGCGGAAGAAGGCATCGACATCAACAACTACATCAGATTTTCTTGCAGGTATCGAGTTGTATGTATGATTTATTCATTAGTTTTGGCATGCATGGCACATGCATGTGGTTTCTTGGTTGTGATCTATCGTTGGCATGGAGGATTGCCTAGATCGATAGTGGATTGCCTAACCTTGCCATTTCTTAGATAGACATAGTGATTGTGGGTTTACTTGCATTGCTTTGTTTTGGTTGGTTCTTATTTTTCCACAGCTTGGGTTGAGTTACTAGTCTTGGAAGCCCTGGTTGAACAAACGCTCTGGAAGCCCTGTAACAGCTTGGATTGAGTTACTAGTCCTAGAAGCCCTGGTTGAAAAAACGCTCTGGAAGCCCTTGGCAGGTTGAGTTACTAGTCCTGGAAGCCTTGGTTGGAAAAACGCTCTAGAAGCCCTGTATAAGTTGTGGGTTGAGTTACTAGTTCTAGAAACCTTATTTGGACAAACGCTTTGGAAGCCCTGGAAGGCTTGGATAGAGACCAATCTAATCATGGATTTTGGTAATGTCCAATCGTGAGGTGGAATCATTGTTTGATGGGTTGAGGTGGGTGGCCTCTGGAAGCCTTGGATGAGTTTTGATTGATTTGTTCTATGAGATCCCACATTCATGCTTGGAATATGGCACGAGGGTGATTGGCTGAAGAGAGACTTGGCTCAGCCAATCTATGGTCGGGTGGAACGTAGTAATCCCATCTTCTGTTGGTTCATTGCATTTATTAATGGAAAAAAATTAATTCCCTTGATTTTCATGTGCAAATGTACTGATGTATATATGGCTTTTGATGGTTGATATGTTTATTGTATTTCTGTTCCTATTATGTTGTTTATATGCACATTTGCCCCAGAGGTTGTTACAGAGTGGTATTAAAGCATGGTTCAAACACTTGGACTGTATGGGCTCTATCATAGGTAAAATGAAGAACAAAGGTTAAATTTTAGACCTTTTTGCCATATCTGTTATAACTTTTCTTTTGTGGAATATTAGAAGTCGAAAATTTGTCCATACTGAAGGTAAATCCCACTAATAATGTGGTAAACATTTCAGATATTGGCTCACAATACCTTAGGAATTATGATCTAAGGAAGATGACGTTCTTGAATGCACCTTTAAACAAGTCACATTGGAATTTCTACAATAACTTTTCTTCTGTAGGCTTTCAGACGCTGAAAAATTGTCCACATTGAGGGGAAATGCCAATGATTATGTGGTAGAAATTTTAGATATTGGGTCGCAATATTTTAGGAGATATGAGCAGAGGGAGTCGAGCATTCTGGATGCTTCTAAAATCAGGTCGCAAATAGGTCACGCTGACATTTTTGTTATAACTTTTATTCTGGGCACTCTCAGGAGCTAAAATTGTTTCCACAATGAGAGGAAACCTTTCTTATATTGTGATAAAAATTTCAGATGTTTATTCGCTATATTTCAGGAGATATGACCAGTGTAAATCGAGATTTCTGGATACTCCTAGAATTGTGCACCAAATATGATTGTGTTGGTATTTTTGTTATAACTTTTCATTTATGAAATTTCAGAAGTTGAAACTTGAACCATAGTGAGGGAAAATACCACTGATAACATGGTTCAATTTCCATAAATTGTACTAATACAGTTTAGGATACATGCATTTAATTATTCGCTATATTAGTTTGCATGCAAAGTGTTTGATGACATGCTTAAATGGTTCAATGATTAATTGCATACAAACTGTTTGATAAAATGCCCAAGGAGTATGTTGTTTGTGGTTGGGGATAGTATTGATGTGTAATAGTATTCCTATAGCTGATATATTCTTACTTGTATGCAAATAGTTTTCTATATTAGTTTGCATGTAAAGTGTTTGAATAAATGCTTACATGCAAATGTAATAGTATAGTAGTTGTTTGTGGAAAATGTGAATGTATGGTAATTTGTTTGAAGAAAATGTTATTTTTCTTGGATGGGATAGTATTGTAGTATGATAATATGGATGTATCTGATCTATGCCTATTTGCATGCAAATAATTTGAAGAGTTCCATGTAGGGAATTTGAAAGGTTGCATGCAAGGAATTTGAAAAGTTGCATGTAAGGAAATGGAAAAGTGGCATGTTTTTAGTTATGATATTACAAGTAGAATAAGTGCAATGTTTTTGACGTAGTCTCATACAAATGTATGAGAAATAAAAATCAATTTATTTTCAAGTGTGGTTAAATTTAGTAGAGCTTTGGAGATCCCATTTTCATAATTGGACATTGGAGATCGGGTCATTATAGTAGCTTCCTCCTTCTACCTTAATGTGGACCATGGATAGTAAGGGGGTATGCTTATAGGTTGTTAGTATTGGTGAATGTTGATTTCAAATTAATAAACATGATGTCTTGATTTTTGGAACATGTGACTAAATATGTATGAATTATATGTTGCTTATATGTTGATTTCATGATACCTACTTACATCCTTGTATGTTAGGTTATAGTTTTTAATATTTTGATTACATGTATCAATCTTGTAGGTTGATTACAAAAATTATTTGCTTATGTTCGACTACATGCGGCTATGCGTATTGGTAGTTGGTTTGGCATTGCTTATGCATATTGTTGGTTTCATGTGGAAATGTGTACAATGGAGTAATGGTTGTCATCATGCATAAGGTCATGGTTTGTGTAGTTGATATGGTCATGCATTGATGACTGGACTCTAACTAGAATGATGTGTGTATGGTTTGGTACTTATTTGTTATGTGTATATATATAGTTGTTATGCATGTATGGTCTTGGTTATAGTATGCATGAATAGTAGGTCAAACATTCCTTGTTAAGTCATGGTATGCAAGTTAGGTCATCATAGTGCTATTGGATGTTATGATGCTAATGTGTTGGCTGAGATAGAGCAGGAGATGTAGATCATCATAATGAGGTTGCAGCATTGGACTTTGGGGTAAGAGCAGATCGTCATTCAGGTAATGTATGTTTGGCATGCAGGTATGTAAATTAAGGATTATTATATGCATTAGGGTTATATACATTAGGTTTATGAACATGTATTGGATGTTATGGTTACATTCATGATAGATGTTAGATGATGAGCGTAGTTATATGCACATGTGTCAGATAGTCAAGAATGATAGTAACATGTAGTTGTATGTATTGCTATTGTTGTTTTAAATTAGATAACTTGATGATTATGTTGTATGTTGTTGATGAGTATGATATATAGCTTATTTTTGTTATATGCTATTAACTTGATGATTAGGGTTATTTCATTGAGATCTTGATGTTATAATTTGGATTGGTCATATGTGTGATGGTTATGTTCATTACCTTGAAGATCTTGATGTTATATGTATTGTGCTAATCTAGTTTGACCTATGCAGATAGTTATGGTTGCGATATTTAGGTATGAACCGACATATTTGTGATATGGTGTCGTACTAATCTAAATTGATCATACATATGTGCTTGTTATGCATGAATGAAAAATGAGTATGAGCTTATGACGTGAACATGTTAATTAGTTACTGTTAGAGATATCATGATTTATGTTTGAGCTGATATGTTGTGAAGTTGTATCATGCTAACCTAGCTTTATTGTGTATATAAGATAGTCTCCCCTGATATACATTAAGGTATGAGTTTTCTTATGTCGTATGTTGGTTCTTGGTTGTTTGATTATGAAGTCTATTTGATGTTTGAGTGCTTGGTGCCTAGTTGATTTATTTAACATGGTATCCTTGCAATTGGTTGAATTATTGATGAATTGCTTAATATGAGTATGTGTTCAAATGATTTTGTTTTAATATGATTGTACTAACATGTATGTGTTGAGACAGTTGATATGTACTTGAATGTAGTTGATAGTTGTATAATTATGTCTAATGACTATGGATTATGACATGATGGTTAGTTTTGGTAAAGGTTGATTTCAAATTGATAGATATGATTGTTTTGATATTTGGAACATGTGGTTGACGTGTGTGAGCATGATACAGGGAGTTGCATGGCAAGAGAGGTTGCCATGAAATCTGGAAGAAGGCTTGGGTTGAGCTTTCCCTGGGAACCATGGGGATTGAGTGATGGTGTTTTTTCTTAGTCTTGTGCTTTTGGTCTTTTGTGAATTGTTGAGCTTGATTTGTGGCTTTGTTTATGTATAGTGTATGGCCTTACCACTTTGTTTGTGGAGTCATGTTGTTATTAGTTTTTATGGTCTTCTTCTTGTTTGTTTCTTATCTTTCCTTTTTATGTTTTGAGTCTTGGGAATTGGTTGGGAAAGAAGAAAGTTGATGGAAATCGGGAGAGATTTGTGGTACCCAACCGATGATATAAGACCCAGATGAAGCTCTGTACATGAGTAAGCGCATCGAAAGGTAAGACTAAGAAAATTGGTTGGACTAGTTGGGTCCATTGTGCTAAATGGACAAGGGCAACACAGACACAAGAGATGTAACCAGAAAAGGAAAAGTAAATGGATCAGAGGTGTCATATGCTTTGGATATGTTGGGAACTATTGCTCTCAATGCTTGTGCATAAATAAGGAAGTTCTCTTAACCTAGACCTTACGTTATCTCATAATTATTTTATGATCATGATTATTTTGAAGTTTATATATATATGTATACATGTATGTCGTTGTTTGACAAGATCATGATTGTTTTATGCTAACGTTTATATATGTATGTATGTATCCATGTATCTATGTTACTATCTAATAGGGTTGTCAGAGATCATTCTTATGGAGAAATGATTGCTTATGCAGGAAAATGACATGAAGAGGTTCCTGGTTCATGAGGAATCAAGTGGGAAGAGTAGTAACGACAAATATATGAGGTCGTATCATGTGGTTATGAGTTGATATTATGTGATTATATTGTGTCTATGTTATGGACAGGTTATACCAAGGGATACATCAACAAAGTGAAAAAAGTGTGGTCTTCGATATGCTAGGATAAGCATGAATAAGACACTAGAAGCAAGGTTTCTTGGTAAGGACAGTGTGGTTTTGGATGTGTGGTAGTACTATTATGCATATGTTGTATATGTTGTACATGTTGCATCTGTGATGATTGTGCGCATGCAATATTGAGCATATGTAGTGGGTGTACATGTTGTTTATGCAATGTTATGTACAAGGTGTTAGTACAGATAATGTTGTATGAATGGTTCATATTCAGCCGAGTATATATGGTGCTATGTATATGTTGGATATACAGTGTTGTGTACATATTGTACTATGTGCATGATGGATATGTGGTGTTGTATGCATATGGTTCTCTAAGCGTGTTGGATATGCGGTGTTGTGTACATATGATGTTGTGTACGTGTTGGATGTGTAGTGCTATGTACAAGTGGTGCTGCGTGCATGTGGTACATTGGTACCATGTACATATGGTGTGGTGTGCATGATTGTGCAAGTGGTGCTGTGTACACATTGTACAAGTGGTGTTGTGTGCATGTGGTGCTATGTACATGTCATGCATATGGCGATGTGTAGATGTGGTGTCACGTACATGTCGTGCGTGTGGTACTGTGTACATGTGGTATTGTGTACACATTGTATAGTGGTGTAGTGTACATGTGGTATTGTGTACACATTATGCAGGTGGTGCCATGTACATGTGATGTTGTGCACACGTGTAAGTGGTGCGGTGTACCGGTGGTATATGTACATGTTGTATGTATGGTACTGGTGTACGTGTGGTATTGTGTGCATGTCATACATGTTGTGTTGAGGGCATATGGTAGTATTTATGTGCATCATGTATTCGTGGTATTGCGGTGTGTGTACTCGTTGTGTTGTACTCTATGTAGGTACATGTATTGGGTGGTATTGCACATCGGGTATATGTGGATGCACTATGTTATACATTGGCTATAGGTGTATGCGTTGTACATCAGGTGTAAGTGCATGTGTTGCATGGAGTTGCATGTCGTATATGGTCATATGTGTATGATGTAGAGTATGCGTATGTGCACATGCTTGAGGAGAAGGCACTGGATGTTTGTCGAGTGTGGCAACTAATCCAATGTGTTACAAAAAGAACCAAGGTAGAAGTAAGGATCGATGAAGGATAAGTATCGGTATTGTATTTCAGTTTTAGTATGCATGTGATTTATGATTCCGGCCCATGATTATTACATCTGATCTATGATTTTGATTTATGATGGTTACATGTCATTTATGATTTTGATGGTTATGTTTGAGCTAACCTGATGTGATATTTTTATACATGTTGACTTGGTCAAATATGCTAGTTTGACTTCTTGTGATAGGAAGTGAACATGATTGCAAATGTACCGTATTGACGATCTACCAATGAGGTATGATGTGAATTTATTTTAATTTATTTTAAAATTTATGGAAGCTATGTGCGTGGTACAAGAATCATGAACATGCCCAGTTGGGTAGTTGAAATCAACTACAAGAATTAGTAGCTTGATATGGTGGTTTGGTGGTTGCTTATGGTGGTTTGGTAGTTGCTTTATGATGGTTTAGTATTTGATTTATGTTGGTTTAGTATATGCTTTATGATGGTTGATATATGATTTATGATGATTTGATATGTGCTTTATGTTAGTGGATACATGCTATATGATGTTTTGATATATTCTATATGATGATTAGTGTATGATTGATATATGTTTGGTATATGATTTGACATATGTTTTGGTATATATATTTTGATGATGTTTTTATATGTACACCGGTGTATGGATGTAAATATCGTAACGAGTTATGTTATAAAGCTCCACTATGTGGTATCGGTGTAATGTTATTATGCGATCATGTGGATATGTTATCATGATGTTATGATGTCATATGAGTTTTCTTAAGTAGGATGATCATTGTAAACACTGTAATGAGTTGTGTTATAAAGCTCCACTATGCGGTATGTTGTCATGTTTTCATGATGTTATGTCTTGAGCATATCTTTCATTGTAAATACTACATCGAGTTGGTTTATAAAGCTCCATGAGTAGTATGTCTTCTTTCAACAGGTTGTTGAGGTATATGTGTGATTGAACAACGAGGACGGTGTTCCCCCAAGGGGGAGGGTTCTGTAACAGCCCTCGTGAAAATTCCATGTAAAAAATATATAAATACCACGGATGATGGGACACATATTCCAAGCTAAATTTTGGGCAAGACAACCTAGGGGGTGTTCATTTGATTGTTTATGGCTAAGGAAATTGGCAAAGGCAATGGCTGAGAGGAAAAAAAGTATTTTGGCACATTTATTTATGAAAATAATGGAAATTAGGAGAAAAAGTAGGTGAAAGGTCACAAGTTGCATGTGAGGAGGAAAATGAAGGAAAATAATGGAAATTAGGAGAAAAAGTAGGTGAAAGGTCACAGGTTGGATGTGAGGAGGAAATTAAAGGAAAATAATGGAAAATGAAAAAAATAGAAGCCTCATTAATAAAAAGGCTTATGAGGATCAATGGGCAAGACTTGGTTAGTTTAGCTTTGGAGTTCTCTCATTATTGTCTCTCTCTCTCTCTCATTCTCTTGGAGACTTAGAGTTTTCTTGGAACACTCTTAGAGGGTGTGGCATACTTGGATTCTTGGATCAAGAAGGCAATGGAAGAACAAGAAAGCGCAGGAAAGCATCGACATCAACAACTACATCAGATTTGCTTGCAGGTATCGAGTTGCATGTATGATTTATTCACTAGTTTTGACATGCATGGCATATGCATGTGGTTTCTTGGTTGTGATCTATCATTGGCATGGAGGATTGCCTGGATCGATAACGGATTGCCTAGCCTTGCCATTTCCTGGATAGCCATGGTGATTGTGGGTTTACTTTCATTGCTTTGTTTTGGTTGGTTCTCATTTTTCCATAGCTTGGGTTGAGTTACTAGTCCTGGAAGCCCTGGTTGAACAAACACTCTCGAAGTCCTGTAATAGCTTGGGTTGAGTTACTAGTCCTAAAAGCCCTGGTTGGAAAAACACTTTGAAAGCCCTTGGCGGGTTGAGTTATTAGTCCTGGAAGCCTTGGTTGGAAAAATGCTATGGAAGCCTTGTATAAGTTGTGGGTTGAGTTACTAGTTCTGGAAGACTTGGTTGGAAAAACGCTCTAGAAGCTCTAGAAGGCTTGGATGGAAACCAATATGATGATGGTTTTTGGCGATGTCCAACCGTGAGGTGGAATCACTATTTTATGGGTTGAGGTGGGTGGCCTTTGGAAGCCTTGGATGAGTTTTGATTGATGTGTTCTATGAGATCCCACTTTCATGCTTGGAATATGGCACGAGGGTGATTGGCTGAAGAGAGACTTGGCTCAGCCAATCTATGGTCGGGTGGAATGTGGTAGTCCCATCTTCGGTTGGTTCATTGCATTTATTAATGAAAAAAAAATCATTCCTTTGATTTTCAAGTGAAAATGTATTGATGTATATATGGATTTTGATGGCTGATATGTTTATTGTATTTATGTTCCT
Organism: Pinus taeda; assembly: GCA_000404065.3. NCBI lineage: Eukaryota > Viridiplantae > Streptophyta > Pinopsida > Pinales > Pinaceae > Pinus > Pinus taeda. The sequence goes on from APFE031706222.1 coordinate 25,399, forward strand.
ATTATGTTGTTTATATGCACATTTACCCCAAAGGTTGTTACACCTCCTTACAAATGAGTCCGTTTGAAGTTTTGTATAGACGTAAATGCCACACACCATCCAGATGGGGAGGACCCAAGGACAAGCTAATGCTGGGACCCGAAATTTTACAGGAAATGGAAGAAATGGTTAAGAAGGTTCGTTCCAATCTAAGGGCCACTTAAAATCGACAAAAGAACTTCGCCAATCAAGAAAGGAATTTCAGAGAATTCCAAGTAGGGGATCATGTGTATGTAAGGGTATGCGCCAAAAGGAGCACCTTACGATGGAGCAGTTGTGCTAAATTAGCACCTCGATTTTGTGATCCGTTCTAAATTTTGGCACGGGTGGGTATAATGGCTTACCAACTAGCCTTGCCCAATCATATTCGAATACACAATGTTTTCCATGTATCCGTACTAAAAAGATATGTTTATGATCCTAAAAATATAATTAGTTGGCAGGATATACAGGTAACAGAGTTTTCTCTAAGAAAGTCAAATAACAAAATTTATGATGATAAAAACTGACAATTTTTTTTTTTTTTTTTTTACTTATTCAGGTCAAACGGGAAGGAGAATTATTGGTCGAACCTCTGGTTATACTCAATCGGAGAGAAGTAATGCTGTGAAAACGAGTTATCACCCAGGTTAAAATGCAATGGCAACACTATGGGCTGGATGAGGCCACCTGGGAGGTTGAGCATCTCATGAAAGAAGCTTTTCTGGGTTTGTTTTCAGTAGAAAAACATCGAGACAATGTTTGATTTTAGGGGGAGAGATGTGATGTCCCTAAAAAACTGTAATTATTTTTATTTACAACAGTAAAAACAAACTGAATTTTATGGATACGGTTTGAATTAAGTATTAAATTTGATAATTATAAAGAAAACTATTTTTGGAGTGTTAACAAATCTTGTAACTTTTCATATCAAGAAAGTTAAGGTAGGCAGTTGCCTAACCCTAAGTACCTCCCTGATTATGAATTCTCCAAGGGAAGGACTCAAGAGGGTAGACAGGTAACTCGAGAGAACAGAGGAGAAAAGGGAGAGGATTCGTGCTGCAGATAAGAAGCTAAGTTTGGTGGTGACCAGATAGTGGTAGCACTGTTTGAGAAACATTGCAAGAAGTTATTGATCTTGCAAGCAAAATCGGGGGGAGACTCAGACGTGAAAGCAAGTCTCAAGGTTGGGAAGATTAAAATATGTTATATACAAAGGTGATTTCTACAGTTGGACTTTTTTTCCCTTTATTTACTGATCTTAGGTAAGTAAAACAATTTGGAGAAACTTTGTTAATTATAAAATAATAGAGTAAATGTTTAGTTCTGGAAAAATACTATTGCTACAGGAAGAGCTTGAAATTTAAAATGCTAAACAATCTTATTTTGAAAACAGGAGAGTAGCTTCTTTCATAAATTACAGAAAGAGAATTGTTCTAGTTCAAGCATAAATTAAGATTGTAGAACAAACTTAGAAAAACAAACTTACTTAGAAAAGAAAGAAATTTACTAAGCAAAACTAGGATTATGAAGTGAATATATATATATATATATATATATATATATATATATATATCTTACTGACAAATAATAGTATGTAATATTTCATTGATATAACCAAAACCGCACATTATTCATAAAGAAAATCTGGGTCGAGGCCTATTTTACTGTCAACTTAAAAGATATATATACATGTTAAGTCATTGTTATGAAGTCTGAGAATATATAGCTCTAAAGTTCATTATAGTAACAAAGAAACTTAGGGAGCTTCGTAATACAGAAAAGGGCCAATAAAGAACTGGAACGACAACCTAGACGCGCAGGACCTCATACATCCATAGGCTAGGAAAGGCTCCCACTTCTAAGCCTTCTAATGCACAAGCAACAACCTAGATTACGCATAAGGAATTTAAACAAAGAAATAGTAGATTGAAAGCTTTCAAAACTCACGCAAGAAAAATTCGGAAGGACTGGAAAGCGACATATCTAAAAGGACAAAGCCGAATAGTACATTAGTTAGAAGAAGAAAGAGAATGCGAGAGCTACAGGCGTTGCCTATTAAACATGAGCACTAACTAGTTCAAACCAATAAATTCATAAGAATTATATAATAAGCTGGGCTAGCCCTGAAAGACATCCTGAAAACATTCATTGTTATGAAAAGGATTTCGAGAGTAAGATAAATAAACAAGCGCTGGATGAAAATTCCAGAGCTAATAAGACATAAAATTCGTATACTGTCAATAATATTATAGACTTTCCAGTTTGAATTTCCAAGGCGTGGCTGGATAAACCCCGAAGCCTGTAATCGTCACCCGAGGGGTCGACAAGGGTTCCCTTAAAACCAAAATACACATACAGTATGGATACAAATTTCAACAGCTAGTATTCTGGATCAGAGCCCCTTTGTGCAGATATTAACCACACACTGAAGTACTAGATTAACTATGTTGAAATGCAAAAAAACCCTTTCGAGGAAATCCATCAAGACAAGCCTTTATGCCTCTTTATCCAGACAATTGATGTTGCAAGCAAAACATTGAACATACTCGAGAACCCATTGAAGAGTTGAGTGTGCAGGACTCAGACGAATTGGTGGAAACCACCTCGGGAAGCCTTCAATACGCCGAGACCTCACTTGAAGAACCTGCACACGCAACCAACAAGAAAATCTGTGAGGAGGTAACAATGCAACTGCAAAACAGGTAAGCTCAAGCAATATTTGAGGTAGATCAACGAATACTTGTAGGGCTCGCGTATGGGTGGAGGCTCCACCTGTTCTGAAACCCCCACAGAAGCCATGAAGAAGTCTGCATAGCTAAAACCACTCAGGGATGAAACCCTGGTCTCAGAACCCAAAAATCCGAGAGCTGAAGACTGAAACAGTAGAAATGAAACAAGACCTCCGTAAAACCCTAATGAAGATTTCAAATGAGCCGTCATCCATCGGATTGGAGCGATGATCGAATCACCGTCGAAGCAGCGAGGAGAACAAGGCAGGAGGGACAACTGGAGAGCGCACTGCGGAGGAGACGAGTCCTGATTCCGCCACATCTCGTGGCAGAGCAACTTGATGATTATTAAATCCGTAATGAGCATATAAACCATATGTATAGTAAATTTTTGGTATTCCGAATTAATTGCATATGCATAGTAAAACCTTTAGTATCCAGAGCTAAATGCGAGTGCATCTAAATATATTCCATATATGCATTACACTGTATAACATTAAATCGTTAGTGAATATTAATTGTTGATATAATATGCATGTTTGATAGTTGGTTCAATAGGGTAAATGCCTTTACCATTGTTTTATAAAGACCATGATAATATGTAATTTTTTTTTACTATGTTTATATTAAAGCATATGGAGATGTAACAAAAATAGCATGTCAATTGTACCCATTTATAGCAGTTTTTCAGAAGCACCCATTTATAGCAGTTGAGCACAATAATACTACATATTAACCATCATTTTAGTTGACTACCATGATACTAAATATTAACCTTAAAAAAATGACAAGAACAAGTTACAAAAGGTTCACTGCAAGCACTGACGCACACACAACTATCATTGTGATTAATACACCTCACACGCAACTGGGCACATCGAACTCTACAGAATAAAGAAAATCAATAAACAAAACCAGACGTGAATTGGAATTCGGCGGGAGACCATTGCTCTTTAGATCGTGAGTGATACACCTCACACGCAACTGGGCACATCGAACTCTGCACTATCAAGAAAATCAATAAATAAAACCAGCGTGAATTCGAATTCGGGGGAGACCTTTGCTTTGTTTATAAGAGCCGCATGTATCAATTCATTTTGGTAGTGCTTCCGTGCACCTAACTTAAGAAGCGGTCGTGGAAACCAGATGACACTCAATTCTGGTTTGGGAGATTAAAGCAGGCATAATTTCTCTCTGTGGATATAGAGATATGGAAGCAAAACAGTTAAAATGAGTTTTTTTTATTAGGTGAATTTCTAATTTTTTTTGTTATTTATTATTAATAATTAATTGATTATTAACTTGAAATTATTATTAACTATTAACTAATTATTAATCTGATCAATTTGACAGATGAATATTGTTCAATTCTCTAACATTAAATTTAGAAGTAAAGACTAGTGCAAAGTGGTCTTTCTCATAAAAACAAATTAAGGGATAAATATAATAAAAAATCACATTTACCTATAATAAAATAAGCTAGATATTTTTAAGCTGAGTAATTGTAATCAGAAGTAAATTTCTAGTATCAAAAAGATACTTTGTACTTGGTGATTTATTATTAAACTCTTATAACTTCTAATTATTACAATTTAACTGATAAATTATATAATTCACTCCAGGTTAGATTTGGTGTGTTACCATTAACTTAATATAAAGTCAAGTTTACCAATAATAGAGTAAGCAAAGATAATTCTAACCTAAGTAATTATAATAAGAGGTAAAATCCTGATAATTATGAGTAAAATCTTGATAATTATAGAGTAACCGCAAAGAATAAAAGGTAAAATCCTGATAATTATAAAGTAACCAAACTTTGAACTTTAATTCAAAGTAACCTTCACGGTTCACGTGACATGGATCGTTTCATTGCTGGGATGTTAGATCTATGTCATAATGAACTTTAATTCTTATTTTATAACTTTTGTAATTTTTAAAGTAATCTTAAATAAAATTTCTTTTAAAATTCAGGGAAAGTTATAGGATATTTTAACTGATTTCAATTTCAATTTTAAATATTTTAATAAAACAATGTGAATTTCAAGTATTAAATATAATAATAAAGAAGTTAAAAAATTTAAATGAAAATATTTAAATATTATAATTTTATAGATTTTGTGATATTAGATTTTTTAGATTTTTTTTTTTAAATTGGGGGGCGAGTCTTTTTAGAAGCTTGTATTAGGCCCAGAGTACAATATTTACATTATATACAACTGTCAATCACATTAATCACATTTTACAGAAGCGAGATAGTACAAATATCTGCTGGTGAGAAGCGGAGCAAGTATCAGCAACATATAGCTGCAAATATGTGCTGCGGAGCAAGTATCAGCAACATATAGCTGCAAATATGTGCTGCGGAGCAAGTATCAGCAACATATAGCTGCAGGAGCAGCCGTAAATGTGCAGCGAGGGGAATAGAACCTGAGTGGGGAGGCGGCAAGCTGTCCGTCCCGACGGCGGGGGTATAAGCCCAGGGGTATATTAGATTTTTTAGATTATTATAATAAGAGGTGAATCAAGAATTATTTTTGTCTTTTTATTTAGTTTCCAAAATACTATTAATAAGAAATGCGAATATATTTTAAAAATTTTGAGTGGCTAATTATTTTTTTTATATAAAGTAGTTTAATTTAAAAAAGCCTCAACACTGGAATTATATAAATTAAACAATTTAAACTTAAATTTTTAAACATATCTATCAAATTTTAATTAAAATTAACTAAAAAATAATCCTAAAAATAAGTCATTCTAAATTATTCTCTTATTATTTTTTTACATTAAAAAACTGTTACTAAAAAGTATATTACACTGGTTCATTATTTAATTTATATTTTATAAATACTTTAAATAGAAAATTTTATACCATTCAGACAAATTCCTTAAACAAAATCCAAAAAATATTAAAAAATAACATAATCTTGTAACCTTTGAAATATATTGCTATTTTTTTGAAACGATGCCCGTTCACATGAAGGTACGGTGTGGCCACTCGATAAGGGCTCTGAGCGCTAGAATATTTGAGAGACAATCAGGGGTTAAATTTGATGGGTCCCTGTGGTCATCATGACGATTTTATTTTTAAATCATCCTTCAGATGAATTTTAATATTTATTTCTGCTTTGCATAGTATTTTTCCTATAAAAACATACTAGGTGAAAATTTATTATTATTAATCATTTTGACATTTTTTAATATACAATTTTTATAATAAAAATAAATAAATTAGATATATATGAATTTTAGTTCATCAATTAAAAACATTTTAAAAAATGAATTTTGCACAAATTTCAAGAAAAAATATTAATGGGGAATTGTGAAAGTCAAACCAACATAGGTGTTTGAATTCATAACATATGATAGGGTTGAGAATGAAGTGACAATTGTCAAAACAAGAAACCCAAGTCACCCAAGTCAGCCCACTATTTAAGTCCATTTTACTTCCACTGGCAGTGTGTGTCACATAATTTAGAATATTTGAAATATTTTAACTAAATATTCTAAATATGACATTCCATAACTAAATAGGTTGGTACTGGAATGACAATCCATATTCTAATAACTCCATATTAGCAAAACCTATATTTATGGAGTTATAGAGTGTAATATTTTCATAATAAAAACACGCCATAACTCTGATAAGCAAACCATTAATAATCTAATGTAACAAATTCATGATTTATATCCATGTCCATTTTTATAGATATATGTTTTATCAAATTTTCTGCAATTTAGAAAGGTATAAAGTCATACAATCTACCTGTTTCCAAGAAAGCGATGCAATATGAAGATCAAATCTTCCTCATTATATTATTATATTTTTATTATAAACCACCTAATTTCTATTTAATTAATACCCATTAACGCAAGTTTCTAACTGATAAGGGAATTCCATTGAATAAAAAAAATCTAAATTTTTCCATAATGCAAAATATTTTTTTTGGATTTCAAGTTGGTTTTTTTTTTTCTGAGAATTTATCTTTTAGGAATGTCATTCAAAGTGCAATTTTTAAGTATTTAGATGTTTTTTTTTGTAATTGTTATTTGCCTTTTTGGAATTGGTCAGAAAATTATCAATGTTGGACATGTGTTTTCCAACACACAATGGAAAACATTTATAGTAGTTGTTGTAAATAAAATACTCACAGAAAATAACTATTTTATAGATTCAGAATTGGAATGTCTAGCTAGCTTGTCCCAGTAGAGTTTGACTTGGGAGTAACTTGGAGATATTGTTATCTATGATCTCAACTAACCTAGTCTATTTTTTTAAAGGATAATTAAGATAATGTAACATACCCCGGTAACCTCGCATGTAAAAGTAGGGAGTTAGAATTTTTTTATACAAATTACCACAAGTAATTATCCAATTCACAACTCCAAGATTCATCATTAACCATTAGATATAATATTCATTAGTATATCAAGTAAATTGCCATCAAAGATAGTAAGTTACATAACCATTGCATAACCTTTAACCACCACTGTGGTAGTATAATAACATAAACTGTCTCATAAATCCTTGCATCCATTTCATCATTTCCATAAACATATTATTAATCTCATACTTGGACAATATGATCATGCCATCAAATAAAGAACCATCAACATCAAGGATTCATCATCATCAAACTGACACAAGAGGCAATCACACCATTGAACACCAATATACCCTGGAAACCCCGTAGGGTGAAAACCAGCAAGCGTTTAATTTTATTATTAAACGCTCGTGAGGGATTTCACCCCTCACTGAATGGCTTATAAGGGATTCCATCCCTTAACCATTGTTATAAAAATCATTACAATGAATTATCATTAAGCTATTACATAACTAGCTAAAAGCTAATACATTTTCCATGAAACCCTTTCCTTACATACCGCCACATGCAACATTCCTTGTGGCATGATTGTTCTAGCAATGGACGATCCCGCAACTCTACTTCATCTGCATGGCCCGTTAATCCTTTTCCTGCTACAATGTTAAACATCACTTTTCTTTGGCACTAAGCGCCATCGTTTCTTGTCAATGCTGTCGTCAACAACCTTTGACAACAAGATTAGATACCATATTAATGAATCAATAATCAACCTCTAAAAGAGATCTTTTAACATCTACTCATCTGCATGAGCAAGCATAACATACTAATTAACTAGTGCATATCTTCAAGTAAATTCTTATTCTACTTTTCACAATGCTTATTCACACTAATGCACATTTCTCTTTAAGAGAACCAACCATTAGTTTTACAAGTCCATGTTTCCCTTTAAGACATATAACACATTAGTTTACAAGTCCATGTTCTCATTATCAACATTGACATCATGATTACATTTATAAATAATCATATTAACTAGCACTGCACATATTCTTAAAGGGCACAAGCACTAAGGCTTTCCTTTGAAGGGACTAACTAAAATATCAGTTGTTACCTTCTTGCATGAAAATTTACATAAACTTTGTCAAAAGAACTAGTCCCTTAGCTATCACTTTTAATGCAGGCGAATATATAAAGAATTCTCACACAACCTGTAATCTTTTCTTGCATGTGAATATATATATATCCTTTCTAAAGAAAGCTACACATCTCATTCAAGAAGAAGCTAAGATAATAGTTATGTGAGCATAATAGTAATCACCTATCATTTTCCTAAAGAAATATGGCCCAATAGTTCTTCTAACCATACAAAGAATATACCTTTAGAACACATTAACTATTCTTTACGCATACAGTAGCTTATCATAAGAGCGATCATAAGAGCCCTCCTTGAAAGTATGCAACACATAATCCCTTTTCTAGAATTCTAATTACACAATTCTTTCTTAAGGGAAGTCATTATAACCTCATTTCACTATATTCCTATATGAAGGATTCTCAAGCTTCCCTTTCGAGAAATTATTAAAGATATCCATATTTATGTATAACAATCAAATACAAAAACAAGGTTAACTTACCCTTCATGCAACAAAATCAAGAAGTCAACACAACTCATCTAGCAAGACAATCTTTCAAGAGATTATATTGTGCAAGAAAGTTAACATGACCACTTTCTCTATGTACACACAATCATATTTCCAAAATCACAATAGCTACCCTTATGAGCATGCAACATGTGTTCTTCCTAACACAATTATTTTTACCTCAATACACATAGTCTTTTCATGAAACAAGTATGGATTCTTGCTCTTACATGAACACTATTTAGGTATGTCTTTTAAGGAAAGAATCTCTATCTTTGTTTTTTCAAAAAGTCTCTTATAAAGTTATTATTTTCGTACATGAAGTATGCACACTTTTCCTAAAATGAAACTATATTATGAGTATATAAAACATATGTTTTCCTTAGGAAAATTAGTAATGATTATCTATGTGCCTAGAAGCACATCCCAGCAACCTCTATCTTGCATGCAATGTATAATTATTTCACAAGAAACTTCAAAATTAACTAATATCACAGAGCATTTAACACACAAGATTCACATCTCATCTTACTCAAACATTACGGACCTGTAGGGAGTTGAGTAGATTTACCTGGTTATACAAAATTTACCCGACAGTGCTGACCCTCGACCCAAGATGGGATTCTTATGAAAATCTGTGCAAAGCAAAATGTCATAGCATGAAGAATCAAGCCACTGCGCTGATGAACCCGGAAAGGAAACCAGACTTAGGCAAGCTGGCAGTATTCCTAATAGGGTTAGCCAGCGGCCTTGTCTTCAAAAAAAAACTACCAGGTTAAGCAGAAATAGGGCCAGGATGGAAAACCCTCGTAAAGAATCAACCCGAGGAAGGCATAAACCAAATCCGCGTGTTAAAAGGGGATAACAAGAGGACTGGAAAAACTCTGCTATTAAACATTAAAACCCTAACCTCAACCTTAACGTGTACACGCGTATAGCAGTGAAGCAAATACCCTTCAAACAACAACGAAATTCATTGTGAAAACAAAGAAACGAAATAGCCACTAGCTGTACACAAAATTCTTCAGTCTGACGGTTTCCATTGAATAATTCTAGGAAAGTAACATACCACAGAGCCAAAGAAACGATTGAACACGTTATAATAATTACAGATAATACATCCTATGCGTAAATCTGAAAGTGAACTTTCATAGAACTTATCAGTATAACAGGGCGACAAGAAGCTCAAGAAAAAGCCGAGTTCAATTGATATTCCTTGTTTTTCCATGAATGCCACGATTGCTTCTGTCACCAATTCCAGTGGTTATGCGTACAGTTTTTCTGTCACCACCATGAAGTAAACGTGCTTTTCAGAGATCTCCAATAAGCTACCGCTCCTTATTCAATGATTTACCATTAAGTAAAACAGAGGAAATCAGAATCCAGAAACCGTTTTCCTTCCTTTGGTACAACCGTTTTCACTGCAAAGAATTAATGATTTATCTGCCACTTCGTCCCCAAAATAACTGGTAACCAACTTCATTTTCGGAAGCTGTACTGATTTCCTCCTCCTCTCCCGTATTTCGGTTAGGGTGCTGGCCCATCCATAGTTATGAGATGCGGACAAATATATCCATCCGAAGAGTGGCGCATTTGAAACATAAATTATTGGAGAAAATAGAGGAAGTACCAAGAATTAGTTTTATAACTAATCCGTAATCTTTTAAAAGAATTACTATTTACTCAACTGTATAATTTTACACCGAGTTATTTAGGGATGTTACAGATAAAAATGATGTATGAGGAATAAAATGCAATGAAAATAGCATTGCAAGATTAGTCTCGAAACACAAAATGACATATTCAAAAAAAAATTCCTTTAAATACCTGACAGAACCCCTAACAGAGCCCCTTCTTGAAAATGTTCTTTGCCAACCAAACCCACCTTAGCATTCAAGACTGTTACTAGTCCAAATAAATTAACAAACAAGTTTACAAATGGTCTCATCTTCAAAACCGCAAACACACATCATGCATTGCTTCTGCCGCATGAGAAAGCACGAGGAGGGAAAGTTGGGCATACCTGCACACCATGCTATTAACCCAAATCTGGAGAAGCCTTTACTCGGATAAATTCTTACTCCTTCCTTGAATGAGGAATGCTGGAGTGATTGTATTTCTGTTTATTATTGTATGAAACTCTGTACCAGGGATATTATAAAATTCCCCAAGCGTTTAGAGAATTTCAAGGCACAAGTAACAAAAAATTGAGAATTGTAAAAGCGACTCTCAAAGCCACTTTTCTTGCAATGGTCATCTTCCCGCCTTCTTTGTGAGCTTCGATGTAATTTTTGAGTCGAAGAGCTTCCTGTGGCCTCTATAAAGTTTTGTTCAATACCATAATCGAAAATCAATATTCTGTTCAATTGATTCAGAGCAAAAGGTTTTGGTTTGCACCTAATGTAATAGAATAATAGAATCACCTGATATCAAATTTGATAGATTGAATAATAGATATCTGATGGATTAAATGCCAAAGTCGAGAGTGGGAGTGATAGAATAATAGAATCACTTGATATCAAATCTGATAGATTGAATAATAGATATCACCTGACATCAAATCTGATGGATTAAATGCTGAAGTCGAGAGTTGGAGTGCGCTAGCCTGGAGTAAATAAATATATAAATAAAATATGTATATATAATTGAAACTTCTGATTTTTTTACTGCCCGTCATTTTGACCCTTTTATAAATAATTAGCCAGTTAACAATGACGGGTTTGTTTTACAGTAAACCGTATTTTACGGTTAAAATGGCCAAAAATGGGTAAACGGGCGTTAATTTTAACCCCTGGAGACAATGCCTTTCATAAGTGGGTACGGGGCCACAGGCTCACAAGTTGATAAGAAAGACATACTTTTTGTGAAAAAGTAAATAATTTCCTTTTCTCTATTTAATGCTCTCACATGATGACATCCATCACCTAAATTTTATCTTGAAATTTTCTTGGTTCAATGGGATGCCGATCATGATGGACACTATAAAGTCAGGCAAGGGTTTTCGGGTCGCCTAAACATCAAAGAATTATTTCAAATGCTCCCATCGTCAATAGTCTTTACCATATTTCAATGCTATAAGCGAGTAATGTCACATGATATATTATCTAAAATTCCACAGGAATTTATTGAAATTACAAGTTTGATGAGTAAATTCTGCACATTAGAAGTGTCCTAGAAATTTTCTAAAATGCTGAATCCATATATATAATTAAAAAATAAATTTAAATAACATAAATCAAAATTTCACCACAATTTTTTTTGCCAAATTCTAACACCAAAAACTTACAAAAATTATGCTAAAAACAATTCTAATATCATATAATATCACATGCAAGCACACACCAAATTTGCAATTTGCTAGGTGTAATGTCTTGGGAAAAATGTAAATATTTGAATTTACTGTGGTAAAAAGACAAACTGAATATGACATTATTAGCTGTTTTGAAATTTAATAATATTTTTATTATTCTTTTTTTTAAAAAGATAAGAAATCTTTTCTTGGAAGTGCTGGCAACTTTTGAGGGGGAAGTTGGGAAAAATGGTTGCGGTGACTGCAACCCTAAATACCTCCCCTAACTGGAAGGGCTTCCAGAGAAAAGGAGGGGAGGGGAGGCAAAAATATGCGCTGTCTGGTGATGACCAGATAGCCAAGCACTAGGTGCAAATATCTTGCCGAGGACAGTGGTCCTGCAAGAGAGCAAAGGGGAGCGATTCTGGTCCCGAAAGACGAATCTCAAGGTTGGGTGGCAGATTGGAAGTGGGAGACAAAGAGACTTCTGGAGAACTTCGCGAGTCACAACAGTACAGGGCACAGAGGTGAACGGTTCTGCTAAAGTAATATTTTGAACGTCGAACAAACAGGTACTGAAATTATAACTGCTGTGCATAATTAAGTTTTGTGTCATTCATAGATAATGAAAGTTGTAGCGGTAACCTCTGTGCAGCTGTGACTCTTTAAAAAAAAAATAATAATAGATTGATCAATGACACTTTTTCTTTTAGAGAAATCGGAAAAGTGATGGACACATAGAACCCTCTTAAGTTTTGGAAAACTTATAAGTAAATGTTAACTATAGTGAATCAGTAGGGTTCCAAAAGATTCTGGATCATGTGAAATCCTAGCATGAGGACAGAGAAACCCCTTAGGGGAGTGGTAAGTTTATTGTATGGCAGAGACGTTCCAACCTATTAACCAAACCCTAGCCACATAAAGATTGAAACTGCAATTATAGGTTTTTACGCCAGAGGAAAACTGTTTAAAGACATACATGTTAAATAGAAATAAATCACCAAAAAATGTTGGAAAAACTGGAGAGTTGCAGATGACATTGGCATGCAATGTACGGAGGAAACTTGTTCTTTAGTTCGCAAGCTGAGGATGGCTCCGAGAAGTCATAATAGGGAATACCCTGAGTCATGCGAGTGAGCATGTCAAGAAATTATCAGAGTGCGACTTTCCAAAACCTTGCGGGTAGGAAGTCCGTAGCATTCGAATAACTAAGACATTTACAAGCAAGATTTAGTTATTTAGGCAACAACACGTAAATAGCTAGGAACCAGTACTAAACATTCTCATAAATACAAATGCAGGAATTATTGATAAACAATGTGGTTCTCTTTTGAAATTCCTGATAACTGTAAAAGACGAGGAAATATGGACAGATAATGTGGTTCTCTTTTAATATTCCTGATAACTGTAAAGGACGAGGAAATATTGACAGACAATGTGGTTCTCATTTGAATTTCGGATAAACTATAAAGAACGAATGGAAAATCCTAACAGAGGTTGTCATGGCCCTATATTCAAATCATCTGAACAGAAAGCAAGATTTAGGAAAAATCACATTATATTATGTAACAGAATGTAGCTTGGAAACGATATCCAACCAACAACAAAACTTTAAATCTTAAATGGTCATGCGAAATGGAATACCTGAAGAAATCAATAAGTTAATAAGTCAATATGACTGGCTTCTCTCAGGCTAATCCCGGAGGAATGATTCCAACACATTTCCAATTTACATAAGACAACCAAATAGGCCACGAGATTAAACCATGGCATAGTTTGAACACATAATTACATCTAAGTAGCCACTGTTCAAACCATATGCTGGAAAGACAAACCCTCTACACGAATGTAGTACAAAATTCTTAACCACTACAGCTTTCAGCTGATAAAATATACAACACTTCTAACTCAATAGGACTTCGAACTAACTGTGGAACAGAATCCATAAAACAACTGGAAGTAAAAAGCCTAGTTCCAGATATCCAGGGTAGTCAAGCTCAGCCGAAAAGCCAACAACTGGAGATAAATCCCTTACCCGGGAATCTTGGCGACGAATTCTGGCAAGATGCTTACCACGCAGCAGCAACGAATAGCCCTAGAACTCTGGAGAAGGACCTTGCAAAGAGAGAGCACCGTAGCAATCATTAGCCAACCGAGTTTGGGGAAAACAAATGACAAAGTAGAATTTCAGTGGTAGAGAATTCCAAAAGATTGACATTTAGAGCACTTACCCGGGTTCCACCAAACGATGAGGATGCCATAACCTGCTTCTGTAAGCCTTCCAACCCATTCGAGGCCCTGGAACAATAAACAGAGCAGGCCCGCGAAAAAATAAACAAGTGGAGAAACGGAGCTGGCGCCCAGGAGTGAAAGTGAAATGCAACAAGGCAAACGAGAATTGGAAGACCTAACCTTAGAAGGATCTGCACCGTAGAATCATAACCCATCATGACCTCCATTGATTTGGTGTTAAGCTCGAGGAAGGTGGCTGCGGGGAAATGGGTCTGCTCGTGCCACGTACAGGGTAGAGCAGTAAAATTAACACATAAACCAAAATAATTCACCAAATGTATAGCTTATCCAAGCATATAGTTAATGAGATTGCCAGATATAAACATGTAATCGCCAAACTTACAGATCGCGAGGAGGTGGGAGTTTCCCAAAGTGTAAGTGTAGTTATTGAAACCAATACTGGTAGGACCAAGCCTTTAATTATCACCACAAAACAACATTCAGATTGCCAAAAACTTCATAAACGGCCGGAACAGTTAAGTACTGTATTAAATTGCAAAGTTACATTGACGAGAAGTCCATTTATATATTTTGCATTAGTAATACCATAAAAAAAAAATTATATTACTATGGCATTCACCTTATGTGTTAAATTATGGAGATATGACAATTGGTATCAGAGCCCAGTTACAAAAACTGAGGCCTCTAGGAATTGAAAGTTGATAAATAGATAAAGCACATACAATTTATTTTCGTCTCAATTTGAGCAGTTCAAGAAAAACAGTTAATGCATTCACCTTTTTTTTCTGTCACTTTTCTTTTGTTAAGTACAGGAAGACAGAAGATTGACAATATGAGAAGAGTAGATAGTGCATCACGTAGGTTTGTGGTGGTTCAGGGACCTGCAACTGGTCCTGAGAATAACCCCAAGTTATGGGTACAGCTTGGAGAGGATGCTCGCAATACAAATCTAGCAATTTTGGAAACAGTACAAGAGTTGAAAAATGAAATGGCCCGATTACGGGAGGACAACGCAAGGTTAACTATGGAGCAGAAGAGGATTATAAAAATCCTGTCTGATAAACAGAATCAACATCCAGCGAATCCCAGTGCTAAGCAACAAAGAGTGTCAGAAGAGCAGAATCACCACACAGAACCCGAAGGGTCAGAAGGAAGGGAGGAGGAACAATCTAATAATGCTTCCGAACAACAGACATAAAAAAGGCAACGAATAGAGTTGCAAGGGGAGTTCCATAAGATCAAACCGCCACACTTTGATGGAGAACAGGAGGAAGCAACCGAGGCGTGGTTGATTAATATGAACAAATATTTCCAGCTATATGAATACGATCACACCCTTAAGGCATGGTTGGCCATCTTCTAGTTACAGGGAAATGCCACCCTTTGGTGGGAAGAAGTTAAGATCATAAGAGGAGTAAGCGAACAGAACATAATCTGGGAGAAATTTCAAAGGTACTTTAAGGAAAGATACCTGACCGAGCGTTTTTATGACGAAAAGGCAAGAGAATTCCATGACTTGTGGTTGGGACAGCAAACCATGTATGAATTTATCACTCGTTTTACTTCATTGCTTCGTTATGTGGCTTATATTAGAGAGGAAAAAGGTAAGGTGCAGAGGTTCGTTAGTAGTTTACCTCTGAATATGCGGGATAGGATTGAGTTTGACAATCCAAAGAAAATGGATGAAGCAATACGTAAAGCCAGGATTTGTTACCAACAAGGTAAACAGAAGGGAGAAATTCCAGGTAAAAGATGGAATGATAAGAGAAGTAATAAGTTGGCTGGAAACAATAAAGGGAATCGTGGTAGTGGTAACAAGGGTTTTGGCAAGGGGCAAAATAGCAGAAATGTACAGAAAAATTCGCTTAGGTCCAAGCCAACCAATGAGCCCAGAGTCAGTGAACAATCTATAAAGTTAGACAACGAAGGGACAGCAAGGCCTCCAGTGCAGTGTTGGGGTTGCGGTGGGCCTCACTACGTTAAAAAATACCCTCAACGAAAGGGAACCGAATAGGTACCCCAGATCCATGAAGCATCGACAGTCGGCGATATAAGACATAGTCTACCTAGGATTAATGCAGCTCTGGAAGATCGTCAGGCGAAGTACCAGCCGACCATGGTGGAATTCAAAGGTAAAATTTCAGACCTTACTGTAACTGTTTTAATTGACCCTGGAGCCACATTAAGTTATATTAGCCCTAAGGTTGTAGAGCATTGTAAATTGCAACCTGTTAAATTCAAGAACCCTTGGCTAGTACAGCTGGCTATAGGGGCAAAGAGAAGAGTGCTTGCAAAAGTCAATAACTGCCCTTTAAAGATAGCAGGACAGCCAGTAATGGCATATTTAAATGTGCTTCCCCTTGGTTCATATGATGTTCTAATCGGTATGGATTGGTTAGAAAAACACTGGTCCATAGTCAACTGCAAAACAAAGACTATTTATTACAAAGATGAGCTTGGAGCAAGGCAAGAGATGCAAGGGATTAAGCGGCCAGTACAGGTTCGGCCAATAACCGCCTCTCAGTTAGCAAAATGCATTAGGAAGGGATGTCAGATCTATGCCATCCAAGTGGGCTATGCTAACTCAAAAGACAAAACAGCCACATTGGAAAACATCCCAGTGATACAAGAATTTGTGGATGTGTTTTCGGAAGAGATTCCTGGGCTACCACCTAAAAGAGATATAGACTTTACAATCGAATTGGTGCCAGGGGCGGCCCCGGTATCCTGAGCACCTTACAGAATGAGCACACCAGAGTTGACAGAGTTAAAAATGTAGTTACAGGAACTGTTAGACAAAAACTATATTCGCCCCAGTGTGTCTCCTTGGGGAGCCCCGGTATTGTTCGTTAAGAAAAAGGATGGGACCCTTCGTATGTGTGTAGATTACCGTCAGTTGAATAAATTAACAATCAAGAATAAGTATCCTTTACCCTGGATTGATGAGCTTTTTGATCAAGTAAAAGGGGCAATGGTATTCTCCAAGATTGATTTGCGATCAGGATATCACCAAATCTGAATTAAGGAGGAAGACATTGCTAAGACTGCTTTTAGAACAAGATATGGGCATTATGAGTTTGTGGTGCTACCCTTCGGGTTAACCAACGCGCACACAACTTTTATGTGTTTAATGAATAGCATATTCCATCAGTATTTGGATAGATTCGTGCTGATTTTTATTGATGATATACTGATATATTCATGAACTATGGAAGAGCACATAGAACATCTAAGATTGGTACTGCAAACGCTCTGAGAACATTGGTTATATGCCAAGTTCAGCAAGTGCGATTTCTTTAAGGAACAAATACAATATTTGGGACATATAATCACTAAAGAAGGGATCGCGGTGGACCTCAAAAAGATAAGGACCATAATGGAATTGCCGGTACCAAAGGATGTGGCAGATATCAGATCCTTCATGGGCCTAGCAGGCTATTACAGACGGTTTGTAGAGGGATTCAAGAGAGTAGCTTATCCTATCACTTCCTTACAGAAAAAAGGAAGGACTTTTAGGTGGACCCCCGAATGCCAAAAAGGTTTTGAGTAGCTTAAGCATCTGCTCACCACCGCACCCATTCTAAGCATAGCTGATCATAGTAAGGACTATATGGTGTGCACTGACACAAGCAAAGAAGGTGTAGGAGGCATGTTGATGCAAGAAGGGAGGGTAATCCCTTACGAGTCAAGGAAACTAAAAGAACATGAGCAAAAATATTCCACTTATGATCTAGAGTTGGCAGCTGTCATTCACGCTTTGAAGATGTGGTGACATTATCTTATGGGAAGAAAATTTTTATTATTGACAAACCACCATAGTCTGACCAATTATTTTAGCCAACCCACTTTAAATGCTAGGCAAACACGGTGGGTGGATTTCTTAAGTGGTTTTGATTTTGAAATCAAACATTTGAAGGGGAAAGAGAATCGGGTGGCGGACGCTTTAAGTCGGAAATTACAATGTTTATATGAAATTTCCTGTAGCGAATGGAAAAGCCCCTTCGAGGAGATGATTAAAAAAGCAGCAGAGCAAGGTACTATATATCAGCAAATAAAACAGCAAGTACAACAGTCAACCAGCAAAGAAAATCAACAAGGTTATGCGGTGGATGATGTTGGAATGTTGTATTACAAGAAAAGGTTGTATGTGCCCAATCAAAACAGCATTAAAAACTTGATTTTGGATCAATTTCATATAAGTCACTATGTTGGACACCCACGATATCAGAAAATGATTACTGCACTTCGAAAAGAATATTACTGGTTGGGTATGAAGAGAGATGTGGGTGAGTACTTGGCACATTGTCTAGCATGCCAACAAATTAAAGCAGAACACGAACACCCTGCGGGGTTACTGCAACAATTACCCCTTCTGGAATGGAAGTGGGAAACCATTTCTATGGACTTCATAATAGGTTTGCCCAAGACAAGGAAAAATAACGACTCCATCATGGTGGTGGTGGAAAAATTAAGTAAATCAGCACATTTTATACCTGTGCAATTTACTTATAGAGCTATACAGATCGCTCATATTTTTATGCAGAACATATTTAGGTTGCATGGGTTACCGAAAACAATAATCTCAAATCGTGATGTAAAATTTACATCGGTCTTTTGGAAAACATTGTTTGTAGAATTGGGAACTCAGCTAAATTTCAGTACAACATATCACCCTCAGACCAACGGACAAACAGAACGAGTGAACCAAGTGGTGGAAGACATGTTAAGGGCATATGTAATGCAACAACCAACCAAGTGGGAAGATTACCTACACTTGGTCGAGTTTGCATACAATAATGGCTATCATACATCACTACAAATAAGCCCATTTGAAGTATTGTATGGGCGGAAGTGTCACACACCCTCAAGCTGGGGTGGACCGGAAGACAAATTTATGATAGGTCCCAAAATGCTTAAGGAAATGGAGGAAATGGTTAAGAAGGTATGGTTCAATTTAAAAGAAGCTCAAGACAGGCAAAAGAACTTTGCTGACTGGAAAAGAAAATTCAAGGAGTACCAAGTCGGTGACCATGTATATGTAAGAATTCGAGCAAAAAAGAGCACACTACAATAGAACAGTTGCACTAAGTTGGCACCTCAATTTTGTGGACCATTCCAGGTCTTAGCAAGAATTGGGCCGGTGGCTTACTAGCTTGCTTTGCCAAGTCACATACGAGTCCACAATGTCTTCCATGTTTCTGTGTTGAAAAAATATGTTTATGATCCTAAACATGTAATCAAATGGCAGGATATACAGGTGAGAATTATCTCTGGTAAATCAGTCTAAGTGTTTTCCTTTAGAAGAAAACTGATTTAGGATGTTGCATGTTGCAGGTCAAATCAGAAGGAGAAATCTTGGTCGAACCGCTGAACATCCTCGATTGGAGAGAAGTAATGCCGTGGAAGCAAACTATTACCCAAGTTAAAGTGCAGTGGCAGCACTTTGGACCTGATGAGGCCACCTGGGAAGATGAAGAGCTTATGAAGAAAGCTTACCCAGAGTTGTTCATGGTCAACAGACATCGAGATGATGTCAAATTTCAGGAGGGGGAGATGTAATGCCCCGGGAAAAATGTAAATATTTGACTTTACTATGGTAAAAAGACAAACTGAATATGACATTATTAGCTTTTTTGAAATTTAATAATATTTTTATTATTCTTTTTTTTAAAAGATAAGAAATGTTTTCTTGGAAGTGCTGGCAACTTCTGAGGGGGAAGTTGGGAAAAACAGTTGCGGTGATTGCAACCCTAACTACGTCCCCTAACTGGAAGGGCTTCCAGAGAAAAGGAGGGGAGGGGAGGCAAAAATCTGCGCTATAAGGACATGCAGAAGAAAAAAAGAAAAAAAGAAAAAAGAAAAAAAATGGCTAAGTCTGGTGATGACCAGATAGCCAAGCACTAGGTGCAAATATCTTGCCGAGGACAGTGGTCCTGCAAGAGAGCAAGTGGGAGAGATTTTGGTCTTGAAAGACAAATCTCAAGGTTGGGTGGAAGATTGGAAGTGGGAGACAAAGAGAAAGCTCAGCTTCTGGAGAACTTCACGAGTCACAGAAGTATAGGGAATAGAGGTGAACGGTTCTGCTGAAGTAATATTTTGAACGTCGAAGAAACAGGTACTGAAATTATAACTGCTGTGCATAATTAATTTTTATGTCATTCATAGATAATGAAAGTTGTAGTGATAACCTCTGCGTAGCTGTGACTCTTTAAAAAAAAAATAATAATAGATTGATCAATGACACTTTTGCTTTTAGAGAAACTGGAAAAGTGATGGACACATAGAACCCTCTTAAGTTCTGGAAAACTTATAAGTAAACGTTAACTATAGTGAATCAGTAGGGTTCCAAAAGATTCTAGATCATGCGAAATCCTAGCATGAGGACAGAGAAACCCCTTAGGGGAGTGGTAAGTTTATTGTATCGCAGAGACGTTCCAACCTATTAACCAAACCCTAGCCACATAAAGATTGAAACTGCAATTATAGGTTTTTATGCCAGAGGAAAACAGTTTAAAGACATACATGTTAAATAGAAATAAATCAACAAAAAATGCTAGAAAAACTGGAGAGTTGCATACAACATTGGCATGCAATGTACGGAGGAAACTTGTTCTTTAGTTCACAAGCTAAGGATGGCTCCGAGAAGTCATAATAGGGAATACCCTGACTCATGCGAGTGAGCATGTTAAGAAATTATCAGAGTGCGACTTTCCAAAACCCTGCGGTAGGAAGTCCGCAACATTCGAATAACTAAGACATTTACAAGCAAGATTTAGTTATTCAAGCAACAACACGTAAATAGCTAGGAACCAGTACTAAACATTCTCATAAATACAAATGCAGGAATTATTGATAAACAATGTGGTTCTCTTTTGAAATTCCTGATAACTGTAAAAGACGAGGAAATATGGACAGACAATGTGGTTCTCTTTTAATATTCCTGATAACTGTAAAGGACGAGGAAATATTGACAGACAGTGTGGTTCTCATTTGAATTCTAGATAAACTATAAAGAGCGAATGGAAAATCCTAACAGAGGCTGTCATGGCCCTATATTCAAATCATCTGAATAGAAAGAAAGATTTAGGAAAAATCACATTATATTATGTAACAGAATGTAGCTTGGAAACGATATCCAACCAACAGCAAAACTTTAAATCTTAAATGGTCATGCGAAATGGAATACCTGAAGAAATCAATAAGTTAATAAGTCAATATGACTGGCTTCTCTCAGGCTAATCCCGGAGGAATGATTCCAAAACATTTCCAATGCCTCTCTCTTTTCAAAGGCTATACGGGGCTCGAATCCTTGAATGATCCCAAGATGTTAATGCCTTAATTGATTTATGGCGGCACTGTGGTTTTTAATTTCCCCCAAACCCTCTGAGCTGCCCTAGCCTACAGCCATGTGCAGCGACAAATCTGAACCATGTCCAGTGTTCACCTACAAAGACAATAGAGGGGCAGCGCATGTGTAGTGACAAATCTGAACTGTTTCCAGTGTTCAACTACAAAGACAATAGAGGTGAGATAAAAACGTTAACAATATTTACCAGATGGAACCATCTTGTATATTTGTAGTTGAAAGAAATTTCAAGAAAGCAACAATGGTGAAAATTTGTAGGTGAAAGCAATTTCAAGAAAGCAGCACAGAGTACAGTGTTTTTAGATTTGCAAAGAATGCATACATACCCAATCTAAATCTACCCAATTGGCTTTCTCTCGAAGGGGGGACTGTCATGGTTACGGTTCTGGAAATTCTTCCTATGTGCAAACTTCGATCCCCTGAGGATGAATAGAATCACTGAATTGAGCATTCATACAGAGTATCTAGCTCTTCTCTTTCTTGATAGAATCACTCTCTCTGATTGACCCAATTCCGGTGTTGTGGAGTTGTTTCTTTCGTTGTGACACCGTGTTGCTTTATAAGCAGAGCAATGATTCCATTTCCCACCATTTGGTAGGATTTCATAAATAATAGGTCAAATCCAATAAGTAATGAGGAGCACGTCTCTGACACCTTTAGCCATGAACAACCAGGCACCCACCTCTGGAAGTAATTCCTCTTCCACCTTGGCCACCTTTATGCAACATCATCACAATAAATTCTTCTTCCACCTTGGCCACGTCTGTGCAGCATCATCACAACAATAGTACAACCTGAGAAGGAGCATCTGACAGATGGTGTGTTTCTGATAAGGAGGTCGTGAATAGACAGTCTCATTGACAGTCGAGAGAACTTCAGCTCATGTTTGCTGCTACTGCAAGTACTAACCAAACTTTTAAGCTTTTTCGCTCAACTATCCAACACGCAAGATTAACATAGAATGGTACCTGTCACCATTGTCCTACTCTTCAGCCACGTTTCAATCATGCACTGTGATGCGTTATGTTCAACCACATCTCTCCTGGTGGGGCCAAAAACCTGGCTGGCTTGCTTCAGGCTGGCTTCAGAACAACTTGGCTTCTTTAGCTTGCTGGTTAGCTGGCCGGGCTAGTTGCGATTAATTAGATCGCTTGGTGGGTTGATCGAAAGAAACCAAGCAAGGGCTTGCTTCCCGACTTGCTAGGATGCATGTCTAAACCTGACAGCCCGAGGCTGGCATCACACCCCCAGCCCTTGCTTGACAGATCCTTCACATACATAAATGTTGGTGCTTGGCTCAATTACTTATTTATTGAAGGGGCCTTGACCTTCTGAATGATCCAAATCAAGAGCAAGACGAGGAGAGAGTGCATAAGATGTTCGCCACATTCGCCTACCAAATCTACCTTCGCCTACCAAGATAGACATAGTAACCCTTCCTCGGCTTGTAGTGTCTAGATAGATTTATTTTATTGGCTTGCGTGATTCTATCTTCTTGGCTTCCAGGAGTGTCACTTCTCTGGCTTCTCTACTAGCTTACTGGCTTTGTGCAACTTAGCTGGCCTCGCTACCACCAAATGCTGCACTTTCAAATTTACCACCCTCAGAGGGGGACACCGAAGCTGGCTGTCTTGGGTGCATCTGCTTCTGTGATTAGACATGGAACTGGTCCCCTCGCCCCTTCTTTTGAGTATTCAATTGTTGAATTGATTTCAGTTATGAATGATTCTTCCACTCTTTGTAACTAGCTAGTTCAACCATTAGTGGTGGTCTCCCATCAAACTGCCAAACTCGATATGTTTCTATAAATCAAACCTGCCAATGATACTACACACTGCTAGTCGTATGAGAGAACTTTGATATATTTGTGTGGATCAAGAAGCCAAGTTGACGGATAAGGGAAATGTTGGCTAGATGGCGGGCCTAGCTAGGATTAATTAGATCGATTGGTGGGCTGGTCGAGAAAAACCGAGCAAGGGCTTGCTTGCCGACTTGCTAGGATGTGTGTCTAAACCTGACAACCATGCAGTCCTCAACCACCTGCTCACTGTGCTTAAGGTAGAGACTAGCTGTCGTGCAAGCCTTCTTGTCGATCTTATATTTGGGAGTGTAGTTTCCCACATCAATTATCACTCTAGATAGTCTCACATAAAATTTGATTATCTCTTTTTAAGTTCAAAGTTTTTATGTAAATTTTAAACTTGAAACCAATCATATATATATATATATAAATATAATTTAAAACTAAAACCAGTTTACGTTAGGTAATTGGTATAATAGTGATTTGATTATTATTCTTAATTCTTTTGAATGATAGTGAGTTGATTATTATTCTTAATTTTTTTAAATAAAATTTGAAAGTGAATTTTTTGATGTAAATTTTAAGCTTTAAACTAATTTTTTATAAAATTTAAAACTAAAATTTGTTTAGTTAATTTGCATGATAGTTAGTTGACTAGTCTTGGTTGTATATATGGTTGGTCTTGGTTGTACATATGGTTAATCTGTTTTGGTGGGGTGTTGAGTTTTTGAGTGAGTTTACATTATCTTAGGCCTGGTGAGGGCTTTATTCCTCAATTTTTTAATTATTTGGTTTTGTGTCTATGCATTCGAATCTCTGAGCCCGATTTAGTCTGCTTTCTCTTATATCCCCATGTCACTTTTTATCTATGTAAGGAGCCTAAGAGAATTCCAACATTTACTCAATATGTTAAAGGGAAGGTATAGGTAGTCATAGGGGAGGAATATGTCTAATTAACAAAGTTTATATATACATATACATATACACACACAGATATATATATATATA
>APFE031706222.1:50350-77589 GCA_000404065.3 Pinus taeda
TAAAAAAACAATTTAAGCAATAGAAATTTGACACAGAAACATGACTAGCAATCAATGTAACTAAGAAGCATGACTAGAAAAAATTAATATTGCAATTTGTTGTGATGCAGGAGCATGAACTGTAATGATTAATAATACAAATCAATAGAGTGGACATAACTTAATAACAAAGGGACGTGGGGCGATACCAATGAACCCATCTGTGCATGTTCATAATGAGCCAGGAGAGAAACATGAACAAACTTGTGATCAAAACGGAAATTGAAACCTGTCCATTGAAACTAAACGATGGACAACTATTCGAATAGGGTAAGTGGAAACAATAATGTGTGGATTCAAATGCGTGGAGGCAGAGCGATCGACCGATGGACAACAATTCAAATAGGATAAGTGGAAACGAAACCTGTGGATTCAACAAATGGAGGGAGGGCGATCAACCTGAGGTGGAGGAAAATTGGAATGAAATTTAAAATGAAAACGAAAAAAAAAAAAAACCAATAGGATGATGGAAACGAAACCTGTGGATTCAACAAATGGAGGGAGGGCGATCAACCTGAGGTGGAGGAAAATTGGAATGAAATTTAAAATGAAAATGAAAAAAACAAAAAAACCAATAGGATGATGCTGATAAATGTATGAAAATGAATTTGAAATTCTTCGAGCCCACATTCGTTTGTTGAAATAGATAAGTCAGATTTACCTATAATAGAGCAAGCAATATATTTCTAACCTGAGTAATTGTAATCCGAGGTGATACCGAAAAGATACTTTGTGAATGGTAATTTATTATTAAATTTTTATAATTTACAATGAGGGTAATTTAATATTATATGAATTATTTTTTTTTTTTGGAAATTTTTCTAGTGGATTTTTTTAGTTTAATTTATCTAAAATTTTGCAAGAATTTATTGAAATTACAAGTTTGATGAGTAAACTCTGCACATTAGAAGTGTCCTAGAAATTTTCTAAAGTGCTAAATTCATATATATAATTAAAAAATGAATTTAAATAACATAAACCAAAATTTCACCACAAAATTTTCTGCCAAATTCTAACACCAAAAACTTCAAAAAAATTACACTAAAAAAAACTCTAATATCATATAATATCACATGCAAGCACACACCAAATCTGCAATCTGCCAGGTCACACTCCCACTCTCAAAGCTTCATTAATACGAATTAAAACCTTTGATATACCTTATGTGCCCTATGCCCTATAGGTTTTGTATTAATTCAATGTATCCATTAGCACTTCGATATGCTTAGACGGTTAATATATAATGCATTCAAGGTTTGGTTTGTTGTTATTAATATAATACAAAGTCAGGTTTACCTATAATAGAGTAAGCAAGATATTTTTAAACGTGAGTAATTGTAATCAGAGATTGATATATAATATATAATGCACTCAAAGGTTTGGTTTGATATTATTAATATAATATAAAGTCAGGTTTACATATAATAGAGAGTTTGGTTGGTTGTTATTAATATAATACAAAGTTAGGTTTACCTATAATAGAGTAAGCAAAATATTTTTAATCAGAGTAATTGTAATCAGAGGTAAATTCCTAAATTCCTGAGACCAAAAAGATATTTTACACCTAGTAATTTATAATTAACTCTTATAATTTACCATTATTGCAATTTAACTGATAGGTTGATATATACTGCACTCAAGCTTGGGTTGGGTTTGGTGCCATTAATATAATACAGAATCAGGTTTACCGAGTAAGCAAAATATTTCTCAACTAAGGAATTGTAATACAATCCCTAACCCAGAGCCCTAACCCAGTCCCGTTTTTGTGGAATGAGCCCTAACTGCATCGACTACTTACGGGTCAACATCGTCAGTCGCCGCTTTCGAACGTCAAAGACTGGACGATGCTCATTTTATTGTCGAACGTAACAATTATGTTTTATTCATGAACGTGCGTGAATTAATAGATGGACAGTACATTTTGGGAATTTATTTTTTAATCAGAATTTAATCAGAATTAATAGATGGACAGTACATTTTGGGAATTTAGAGTATTAATATAAATAAATTTAATACTCTATAAAATTATTTCCTATTCATATTTCAAATTTCAAATTTGTGATTGTAATAAATTTCTTGAAACTTTTCATAGAACTTTTTAACAAATTTTAGAAAAATTCCCAGAAACGAATCTATGGACTTATTAAGGATCATTCAGACACCATATTCGAGAATTTTCCCGGAGCTAGGTCAATACCCTTCAATTAATCATACATGAATCCTTGACTTTTCATAACAATTATTAACAAATTTTACAAAATTTCCAAGAAATGAATCTGTGAACTTATTAAGGAATCATTCAGATACCATATTCTAGAATTTTCCTGGAGCTTATCCAGCCCCATCGTATTCGTTCACTTAGTCATACCATGAATCCTTGACCTTTGCTGCACCACTGCTTTTTCTATCACTAACGTCGACAACCAAGTTTTGACCAAATCAATTAATGCTCACAATAAACACGATTGATCTTTTCAGGGGTTTATATAAAGAGGCTCAGAATGGTAACGCAATATAAATCAATCTGGTATTGCGTTCGATAACAATATCAATCAATCCAGAGCGGTTGCTGCGTGTAGTAATGGCCTCCATGGAGATATGCAAACTTCTGGCTATTGTTCTTTTGCTGCATAATCTGCTTCCTATCGCTATGTGTATGGAAGCGCTTTTGGAATCCAGAATTGCTTAAACTTGTTTTGTTTATGAAAATTATTAGGCATAACATAACATTCTTCTATTTGTGTGTATCTGTGTGTGAGCGGCCATATCTTTGCTGAGCTAAACTCAAGAAAATACATAGATCGAAATAAACACTGGTAGAAATGGGTAATATCAAGGAGAAATGCATTGGTTCTAGTGGCTGACACACAACAATACACAATTTAACATTGTTATTATAGTATAGGTGAACAGGAGGAAGCAAAGGAGGGAAATCGATTCAAAGGACCGGACATAACACAAAATCCTAAGCAACATTATTCAGTAGAAATATGGAAGAGCGAGGAGGTGAAAATGCAGAAAAAGTGGAGAGTGAATTAAGGTCTTAACCTATATGCCTCATGGGTACATTTGTCACCAATTAGCATAAGTAAATTGGTGCTTACATACAGGGATTGTAGGCTATCAAATAACACAAGTAAATCATTTGGTTACATAGGTACTGCAAGCTATCAAATAACACAAGTAAATATATGTTTACATATGTACTTCTCACTACTTACCAGCATATATACAACCATGAGAGAGTGAAACTGGTAGTTTCATAACACAATTTCAAAAGAGGAAAGACATATATGAAATGATATACAAAGGGGAAAACATAGTGTCCATTGTTCGGATTGGAATCAACCAAATTGTTTCATTAATCTTTGAAGATGGAGTCCAAATCACCAGTCCATTACTTTTAACAATTGTATATGCCCGAGCACCTTATGAACAAGCAAATTGAACCAAAGTGGAACCACTCTCTCTACAAACAAAGCTCAGAACTTGCCAAAGTAGAATTCGGGCCTCTAGAATGTAGAAATTGGGAACCTCATTAAGATGTTTTTTCCCTCTATTTATAAGGAGAGAGGAAGATTTGAACAACAATTACAAAATATCTCAGCCAAGCTCCAGTTGTCTGATCGACTAGTTGTCTCAGCTTGCGATGGCTCTGTTGTCCAAAATTATTACAACAGATTTGATTCCTTCTTTAAAATGCAACAAAGTACAAAATAACAAAACATGGGAAAACTAAATATTGATTATAGTAAAATATCTCCATGCCAATTCCTGTGATCACCTCTGATCAGGCCACGCCTTTTCCATGATGTTCCTCCTTTGTTTATCGGCAGGTTCAAATCTCATCTTCGCCTTAACTTCTTGAATTCCCCACTTTCTGGAAAAAGGAGCAACTAACTCTCGGTTTCTTGTCACAGTTCAGAAACAGAGATCGACCTCATAGTCTTTCATTCCATTACTGCGTGGAGCTCCGTGTTGAGAAACTAATTCTCAGGTGACCTACACACTGCTTCCTGAGTCCTATACCTCCATTTATCTCACTGAAGATGTGCGTCAGAGCACAGAGATGGCTTGTATCACCTCAAGGCAGACCCAACACTCTTTCCTGCGGATCGTGGTCCTTGGTGCATTGACCCAACGGTCTTTGACAATCGGTGTTACACTTGAGGCCAACTCCTATGTTCCTGCATTCAATCTTGCAGCTACCGATTCATACATTCTTTAAATCCATATACTTCCTTATTGGAGCAATTCCATATCGATTCGATGTTTCCATCACCGATATGGTTGATGCTATGATATTGCAATCACAGGTATCTTTGGACCTTTGATATGCGATCTCCGATATATCCAACCTCTAGTATTCCTCCCTAAGGCTTCAATCCTTGAACTTCAACAGACCATATATTTTGATCCAAGAGTCCATTTTTGGACTTCCAAATATCGTTGGAAAGCTTGTTCAGAGCACTTTCTAATGGAGAGGGTCTGATTTAGGCTTTGATTCCTTCTGCTACTTAGAAAATGATTGCAAATTTCTCTTCTCATTTACTCTTTGGAGAGCTGGAAACACATTTTGTAGTAAGTGACAACATTGGCTCCAATTGGGGACAATGCCTTGCTGGCAAGGTGTGAGAACCTGCAAACTAGTAGCCTTCACCATTGGGAATGGAGTCAAAAATATACCGAACCTATAAAACCAAAATATCTCCATGGAACTTTATTTGTTGGGAGTCCATTCTTCATAAAACTAAAATGAAAAATTACAAACTGTAAAAATTGGAAATTGAATACTCACATAGTGAGCTTATTTATATACAACTCCTGCTTAGACATAAGGCTCAATTCACCCAAGTGAGGCCAACCTTCGAATGATACTAGCCCAACATCTTAGTACTAGACCTTATGTCATTGTTCTCTTGGAAGTCAACAACTAAAATAGGCATGCCTCACTGCCCCCAAATTGATATTTGATGCTCAACTCTTTTAATCTCATCCATGATCCTTCTAGTTGGGATTGGAATTGATATATATTGTTGCAGGCCAAAGAAATATGTTTACAATAAGATTAAAACAATGGAGTTGCCAAGGTGAGAGATCTTCAACCCACACTTCCCTTGCTCACCTGACAGAGGGAATGTAAAAATTGTCATACCCACAGAAAAAATAATTTTTATCGTTCCCCAACAACGGCGCCAGAAAGATGTTGTAGCTTTTTCTATCGCCTGTCACACAATTGTTTTCATAAGATATAGAAGCCTCCTAGAGACAATCTCTGGGTTCATAGGAGACCAGTGCCTAGGACATCCGAGATGAGTGCTTTTGAAGATTATCTAAAGGCTTTCTGATGCACTCCATATGTCACATAATTGGTTCAATAGCCCTTCACCAAGGTAAATTGAAGCAAGAACATAGATTGAAATAAACACTAGTAGATATGATTAATCTCAAAGAGAGATGTGTTGGTTTTGGTGGCTGACACACAAAAATACACAGTTTAACATTGTTATTGTAGTATAGATGAATAGGAGGAAGGAAAAGGAGGGAAATCAATGCAGAGGACTGAACATAACACAAAATCATAAGCAACAATCTCTAGCAGAAATATGGAAGGGTGAGAAGGTGAAAATGTAGAAAAAGTGGAGCACAAATTAAGGTCTCAACCTCTATGCCTCATGAATACATTTGTTACCAATTAGCATAAGTAAATATGTGCTTGCATACAGGTATTGTAGGATATCAAATAACACAAGTAAATCTGTGATTACACAAGCACTACAGACTATCAAATAAAACAAGTAAATGTCTTTACACAGGTACTTCTCACTACTTAGCAGCATACATAAACCCATGAGAGAGTGAAACCGCCTGCTTCATAACATAATTTCAGAAGAGGAAAGGCATACATGAAATGATAAACAAAGGGAAAAACATAATGTGCATTGCTCAGATTGGAATCAACCAAATTGTTTCATTAATCTTTGAATATGGAGTCCAAATCACTAGTCCATTACATTTAACAATTGTATATGCCTGAGCACCTTATGAACAAGCAAATTGAACCAAAGTGGAAACACTCTCTCTACAAACAGAGTTCAAAACTTGCAAAAGAAAAATTCGGGCCTTTAGAATGCAGAAATTAGGAACCTCATTTAAGTGTTTCTTCCGTCTATTTATAAGGAGAGGGGAATCTTTGAACAATATTTACAAAATATCTCAGTCGAGCTCCAGCTGTCTGATTGACTAGCTGTCTCATCGCGGGATGGCTCTGCTGCCCAAAATGATTACAACAGATTTGATTGCTTCTTTAAAATGTAACAAAGTACAAAATAACAAAACACGGGAAAACTGAATAAAGACCATATCAAAATATATCCATGCCAATTCTTGTGATCGCCTCTGATCAGACCACACCTTGTCCATTATGAGTCCATGATATAGGTGGCTTATGAATTGTTGCATATATCTGGGGAGGTTGCTAGTTCTCTATCAAAATTTAACATTGAAAAATAAATTATATGCTATGAAAAAGATTAATTGTTTTCTGTGAATAATGTTAAATACAGAGATATAATTGAATACTTAACCTCTCGTCATCCTTGATGTCATTTATTTCACTAATCAATGACATGTATGCCAAAATTTCGATAATTTTAAGAAAATTGTGAATGGATATTTACAAATCCATGAAATAAATTTGATGGTAAGTTATCCATCATTATTCCATAGTTCATATAATACTTATTAGGTATATATAACAGTTAATGTGAGTTTACTCTTCATATTCGGTTATAGTGAATTAATGTGAGTTTACTCTTCATATCAGGTTATAGTTTCTAATTGCAAAAGAAAACAATTTTAGTTTATATATATATATATAATAGTATGAAAATATAGTAAATTATTTAATTAGTCATAACTTAATTATGGAACTCTATAGGTGTTTTTAATTTGTCTCAAGGGAAACTAGATATTTTTAACCACCAACATAATTCATTAAAAAAAGTCTAACTATAACATAATTGTAATATAAAAAATTGTCACTAAGCATTCCACCCATTTAAGAGTAAGAATAAGTAACAAGGGCGTGTCTTTTGGGAGCAAGGAGGTTAGATTAACATTGCAAATGGATTTCCAGATGTTCAAGCCTTGCATCGAGTCATTCCAAGTAAAAGCATTGATTCCTCTGAACTAGTTTAATGTCTTCCATAGAAGAAAAGATATGGTATATCCCATGTTTGTCTTTTAAGACCCTATCAAGCAAAGTCCTCATCTTCTAATGTAAAGTTATGGACTTGAGGAACAATTCCCTTCTTTCCTTGGTGTAGCCAGGGTCAGGAACCCGATGAGAAAACTCTTCCAAAATATCTAAATCTCAAAACACTTGGGGGTCCAAAGCAGTCGCGGACTCTTGGTTTCCAATCTTATTGCAGATCTAGAGAGACAACAAAATAAAAATTGTCACTAGTTTTGTTAGAAATGGATTTTCCAATGCCTCATTTCCTTATGAGCTAAGTATGGTGAGTTGTAAGCTCAATAGGGACTTGCATCTATCCAGTTGTCATAGTTATCCTTAACTAACACTAAACCTCCTTCATTGCTATATAATGGAGGTATTCTATGTACTTTTACATGATATTGTGATTAATAAAATACTCTTACATGGTATCAGAGTGGGTGATTCTTGCCCTACTGAATTCATTTTTGGAGTTTCCTAATTTTTTTCATGCCCTGAATGGGGTCTCTGTGATCGGGTGTACATAGATTGGGTTAGATCTAAGTTTGATACCCATGGCTTCTTCATAGTCAGGGTTCTGAGATTCATATTGGCACCGAATTTTATTTTATTTTTTGTAGTGATCACTAATATTTGATCGTTGTTGTATTGAGATCACAGTATCAATGGGAATTCATCCACTATAATCATATTTGTGAAGTATCACTCTAGTAAATCATAGAGGGGATCAAAACCTTTCATCATTGATGCTCAAATTCAATCGGGACCAAATCTAGAGTTAGATTACTTGGAATCAGCTTTTCTAGTGGGTTGATCTTTACTCTTTTGGTAGTTGAGCATCTGCATGTGCAACAGATACTTCAACGACATGCTGATATTTTTGTTACAGTTGAAGTCTCATGTACAACTCTCTCAGCTGGGGAGAAGGGTGCACATCTCCCTGAATCTCTAGAATCCATACGAGATAACTAAATGGTATAATATCTTAAGCTCATATTTTGAGAGAGAAGAGCTTTGGGTTATATCATTGATCTAGTTTGAAAATGTCAGCAATATGCCATCATGAATTGGTCTAATAGTGGATCATGGTTTTGATCTCGAGCTCACCCTCTACAGATATGCCGACTCCAGCTTTTTTGTTGCAATCTAAATTTTCCCTTCACTGCCTCCAGGCCGATCAACAATTAGGCATAAGGAAAACATATTTGACTTTCAATCCAACCCAAGCTAAGGAAACATGAGAACCAACCAAAAGAAAACAATGAAAATAAACCCACAATCACCATGGCTATCCAGGAAATGGCAAGGCTAGGAAATCCATTATCAATCTAGGAAAATCCTTCCTGTCAATGACAGATCAGAACCAAGAAACCACATGCATGTGCCATGCATGCCAAAACTAGTGAAGAAAACATACATGCAACTCGATACTTGCAAGCAAATCTGATGTAGCTGCTGATCCTTGTGCATCCTTTCACTTTCCTGTTTTTCCTTTGCCTTCTTGCTCCAAGAATCCAAGTACACCACACCCTCCAAGAGTGCTCCAAGAAAATTCTAAGTGTCCAAGAGTATGAAAGAGAGAAAAATGAGAGGGAGCTCCAACACTGAATTGAAAAAAGGTTACCAGTTGATCCTCAGAAGCCTTTTAATGGATGAGGCCTAGATTTTCCTTGTTTTACATTATTTCCTTCATTTTCCTCCTCACCTGCAACATGCGACCTTTCACCTCCTTTTTCTCCTAATTTACATTATTTTCATAAATAAATGTACCAAAAGTGTGTTTTTGCCTTTTAATTCCCTAGCCATTGCCTTTGCCATTTTTCTTAAGAATAAACAACCAAATGAACACCCCCTTAGGATATTTTTCCTAACATTCAGCTTGGAGTCATTGTCCCATCGATCGTGGTTATATTTTTTTAACTTTTATTACATGGAATTTTCACCAGGGCTGTTTTAGAACCCTCCCCCTTGGGGGACACCATCCTCAATGTTCAATCAGTCATATACCTCAACAACCTGTTGAAAGAAGACATAATTCTCATGGAGCTTTATAACACAACTTGATGCAGTATTTAAAATGAAAGATTTGCTCGAGAGAAAAACATCATGACAACATGACAACATACTGCATAGTGAAGCTTTATAGCATAACTCATTACGGTATTTATAATGATCATCTTGCCGAGTGCCAACTCATATAGCATCATAACATCATGATAACATAAACACATGATAGCATAATATCATGACACCCATATCGCATAGTGGAGCTTTATAACATAGCACGTTACAGTATTTACATCCATACGAAGGTGTACATATAGTGACATCATAAAAAATATAGATACCAAAACATATGCCAAATCATATACCAAAACATATATCAAAACATATACTAAACACCATGTCTAAGCATATATCAAAACATCATATATCAAACCATCATGAACCATATATCAACCACCATAAAGCAAGTACCAAACCATCATAAAGCAAATACCAAACCACCATATCAAATTGCTTTGCCTCAACTAGAAAACAAGGATATATATCTCGCATCTGATCCTCCATCGCCCATGTAGCTTCATCGGGCCCAAAGTGCTTGCATTGCACTTTAAATTTCTCTATTGCTTGGTTTCGAAGCATGAACACCTTTTTCTGCAATATACACTAAGGCTCCAGCTAGACTTTTCCATATGGTTCCATCTGCAATAAAAACAGTCAGTTACACGATTAACATCTTTAACATGCTTCTTAAGCAATGATACATGGAAAACATCATGGACTTTCACTTTCAAAGGAAGTGCAATTTGATATGCTACTGGCCCAATCCTCTCAATGATGTAGAAGGGCCCACAAAACTGTGGTGCTAACTTGGCACATGAGCCAATCCACAGGAGCTCTTCTTCAGTTTGATGCACAAGTATAGTTGTTCCCCAACCTGGAACTCCTTGAACAACTTGTTCCTATATGCATAACTCTTTTTCCTATCCTGTGTTGTCTTCAGATTCTTCTTGATTACTTGCATTTCCTATTCCATGTCTACCAACATATCTGGTCCAATCAATACCTTGCTAACCAGATCAATCCAACTGATAGGAGTCTTACAACTCCACCCATGCAGTGCCTCAAAAGGACTCATCCTTGATGACTCTTGATAACTGTTGTTGTATGTGAACTCTACCAAGGGGACATACTCTTCCCACTTTCATTGTTGATGCATCACATACGTCCTCAACATGTCCTCGAATATCTTGTTGACCCTCTTTGTCTGTCCTTATGTCCATGGATGATAAGTTGTGCTGAAGGCCAACTCTGTGCCCAAACTTGCAAATAAATCCTTCCAAACCTTGGAAGTGAAATTCGCATCCCTATTTGACACAATATTCTTCAAAACACTGTGTAGTCTAACCACATCTCTGATGAATACTTGTGCCATATTGCTAGCCATTTGATGTTTCTCCTACAAGGTATATCATGTCAACGTAACCAAATCAAAATAAACCACAGACCTTAGTGTAGCTCGGGGAGGATACCTTGTCTAAAAGATCAAGCATGATACATGTATAACATAATCATAACAATATATAAAATAGTACATAAGAATATAACCATGCAACTGCCATTCTAGCTAGGGTCCAGTCACCAGTGCATGACCTTAACACAACACACATTATAACCTCATGCATGAAAACATCCACTACATCACAGTAACTTGACCACATGCAAACATGAAAATGCATAAGCATAACATAACCATACATACCACAACCTTATGCATGATGACATAAAACATACCATTGTATATGGACCATGTACAACCACAATGTAGACAATACACCAACTTACATGTAGATAACACTCAAGCACGAGTACAGACTATTCCCACACATAACAAATATAATCAATCATAAATGAAAAACACTCGTATGTAGCATCATGTAACCTAATACACAAGAATGATACATATGACCAAACATACAAGAATTTAACCAAGAAACCCCATGATACATGTAAGCAATATATAACAACACATAACTAGTCATATACTTACAAAGATGAATCCCACAAAATCATGCTAAGTTCCACATGATGACATCACCACAATAATGTTCAACATCATGCAATTTTAACAACATATGGAATGCAAGTGTGAGAGGCACACATGCAACTGACATACATGTATGACCAACAGATAGCCCATCCAGTTCGAGGGGTTAACCATGCTCTGATATGATTACGTATTGCCCTCCTCCCACATCTACTGAAGCAAATAACCAACCAGGCTAAACATGCGATGAGAGGACACTATGATATGATTCGGCCTCCTGAGTCACATTAAGGAAGTGGAACCGATAGAAACATGCCATACAAACATCCAACATCATCAACAAAAGTCTCAGAGGACAAGTCAACCACTCAGATAGCCTGTCCTTGGGCCCCAATCTTGTTTTAGGTCTCTTGGGCCATAGTCACTCTCATGCTATGGGAAAGGGAGCGACCAACAACCTAAAGTCGCTCTCATAGGCCTGCTTGCCAATGAATGTGGACCAAAATTTCCAGTGTTGTGCCAGCGACCCTGGGATTTATGCCACTTTTTTAGGCTCAAAGTCGAGGTCACTTCCCATAATTGATCCATCTCTTCAAATCAGTAAGATAACATGGAAATGATAGTACTAAAGAAAATACTTGATCAAGACCTTGATTGGACCCCTACTAGCCATGACAGGCATTTTGTCAAACATATTGCAAATGTGTAATCTACAGGTGTAATTCACAGTTCTAAGCATAGGGGTCTCATAATTAGCTGAGAATAACTAAGAACCATTGATGCCTCAACGTATCAACTACCATGCCATCCATTAGGTCATAGATACATTGATCATTCAATTATAAGTAAAAACATGATGAGAGCCACATATGGTTTTTGTTATAAAACACATAGATAGCTAGAATAATAGTAGCAGAAAATACTCATGAAAGTACAATCATATAAACCACATATAATCCATCAAAATGCTCATAGAAATACAAGAAGAAATAATCATTCATTAATGATGCAAAATCCAAACCCAGGATGGGACTTCCACATTCCACCCAACTGTAGAATGGTTGGGCCAAATCTCTCTTCAACCATTCACCCCTGTTCCATATCCCAAGCATGAATGTGGGATCTCATAGAACACATCAATAAAAATTCATACGGGGCTTCTAAAGGCCATCCACCTCAACCCATCAAACAGTGATTCCACCTCATGGTTGAACATCAAAAAACCATCATCAGATTGGTCTCCATCCAAGCCTTCCAGGGCTTCCAGAGTGTTTGTTCCAACCAAGGCTTCCAGGACTAGTAACTCAACCCACAACTATCGTTGGGCTTCCAGAGCGTTTGTCCAACCAAGGCTTCCAAGATTAGTAACTCAACCCACCAAGGGCTTCCAAAGTGTTTGTCCAACCAAGGATTCCAGGACCAGTAACTGAACCTAAGATGTTACAGGGCTTCGAGAGTGTTTGTCCAACCAGGGCCTCCAGGAACTAATAAGTCAACCCAAGCTAAGGAAACATGAGAACTAACCAAAAACAAACAATGAAAATAAACCCACAATCACCATGGCTATCCAAGAAATGGAAAGGTTAGGTGATCCACTATCAAGCCACGCAATCCTCCATGCCAATGACAAATCACAACCAAAAAACCACATGCATGTGCCATGCATGCCAAAAATAGTGAAGGAAACATACATGCAACTTAGTATCTACAAGAAAATCTAATGTAGCTGCTGATCCTGGTGCCTCCTTACACTTTCCTTCTTTTCCTTTACCTTCTTGCTCAATGAATCCAAGTATGCCACACCCTCCAAGAGTGCTGCAATAAAACTGTAAGTGTCCAAGAGTATGAGAGAGAGAATAATGAGAGAGAACTCCAACACTAAAGTAACAAAAGGTTACCAAATAATCCTCAAAAGCCTTTTTATGGATGAGGCCTCTATTTTCTTCATTTTCTATTATTTTCCTACACTTTCCTCCTCACATGGAACCTGTGACCTTTCACCTCATTTTTCTCCTAATTTCCATTATAAATAAATGTGCCAAACATGTCTTTTTTCCTTTTAATGCCTTATCCATTGCCTTTGCCAATTTCCTTAGCCATAAAAAACCAAATGAACACCCCCTAGGATGTCTTGCCCAATATTCAGCTTGGAATAAGTGTCCCATCGACCATGGTTATTGTGTTTAAATTTTATTACATTGGATTTTCACCAAGGCTATTACAAGCCTAATGTTGATGATCATGACCCATAACATGCCTTTGTCACACTCAGTTTTGAAAACCATGCTACTGGTATTGGGTCTTGATTACTGAGAAAAATGGGATATACTAGAGGAGGACTTGGGAAGAATAAACAAGGAATTGTTGCTCCTATTAACCCTGTAGTGCAGACATCAAGAGCGGGTCTTGGATATGATTTTGTTGCTGCCCCATCACCTACATCCAATTGTGAGGTGCTTGAAGAAAATGCTCCTATTCATTCTGATAAATAGATGGATGACATGGTTGAAGGTGTCATTCTAAATGAAAGTGTTGTTGCACTCAACTCTGAGTCTGTAGACGCAAAAACTAATCCATCTGCATGTCCTCGTCAGAGGAAATTACCCAAGCATCAAAATTATTTGTCAACTAGTATTCCAACATTTAGATCATTACAGAAGAGATGTGAGAGAATGAATCATGGACCAGTGCCGACCATTAAGATCATTTGTGGATGGGTCGATGGATGGCCATTGTGTCAATTGAACCAGTGCTTGCAGGATTCATATCATCTTTTCGCACTAGTTGTTTAGTGTTGATTTTTCTCGTTCCCTTAGTTGTGTTTCAGGGGGGAATTTGTTGACAATGGAGATTATTGACTATCGCTCCTTCCACAATTGTGTTTTAGGGGGGGCAATTAGATGGTGACAGATATTGTTGTATTGATCAATGTGATGGTGACAGTGTTCAGACAACTTCAAGAGTGTTGTTGTATGACATTTTCCATACTTACAAGCCTCATTGTTTGTTTTTTGGTTGATGGTATTGCATTTGTTTGAAGCCTTTGTCCCAGTTCTTTACCAACACCTAGTTTATTTGAAGCATTTATTGGAGAAGTTGACAATGTTTTCCACCCTTGTGCCTCTGCAACAATCCTACTTCAAAGATCAATCGACCTCAATGAGGTTTCACGTCTCTCATCTTCAGAGTTTTGGTACTTCAACATTTCTTACTTCTTGATTGGAGCAGGCCTATGTTCTTTCCATTTAGTGGATCGTTATGGGATGTACAATTTTAGTTCCATGATAATTTGAGCATTGACATATTTTTTCTCTTTTGGGGGGGAGTTTTTCCCTACAAATTTTTCTCTTTTTCTTCGCTTATGAGAGTTTGTACATGGGTACCTAATTAGGCCTTATTGTCGGTATCCATTCTTTGTTCTCCCTATGTTTCACTTAAAGGGGGTGTTAGAATTGGTTTTTTCAATGCCTCATTTCCCTATAAGCTAAGTACTGTAAGCTCACATAAGGACTTGCATCTATCTAGTTGTCGTAGTTATCCTTAGCCAACACTAGGCCTCCTATGTACTTTCACATAAGATTGCGAGTAATAAAATACTCTTCCAAGTTTATCTCATTGACTATATTTTGGACATTTTAAGATATTCATTCATTTGGTTAAAAATTATCTTATATATATGATTAAATGAATAATACTCATAAAAAATATACTAATTTAAATATTTTTTATTAAATATTAATTAATATAAATTTTAAATTATAATAATAACTTATGATACTATAAATACACACAACTTTGAATCCTTAAAAAATACTCTACTGCTAAAAAAGATGATGTTGTTGAAAGAACCAAATGTTCCAGATCCGAACTTGAAGCACCCGTAGCAGCGAAAGGTAGCACCAACGGATCAATCACACTACCATGATCTTTTAGTTATTAAATTATATGGATTTTTTAGTAATAGAATTATTTTTTTTTAATGTGGATAGAGTATGAAGCATGCGTTTAAGTTGGGGACAGTTATAATATTAAACAGAAAAACTAGCATATAATACTGGGGATCTTATTAGTCCCTGCCATCTAGCAATGGCATGGGACTATAGTAATCAGTTGGCAATGTTAAATAATTAATTGACCTATTTGTTATTAGTGAAGATCACTTATAAACCAAAGCTTTTAGGCGCATATGATTTCACCATCTTATTTGGCCTCTTCCCGAGGTGGAGAGGCCAAAAGCATATATTATGTCTACTGATTTCAGAAATTATTTTGGAAATTTGTTTCACTGTTTCACTAATGTAAACATTAGTTTCGCACTTTAACAAATATTTAATGATATTATGTTATGCTAAAGTAAGTTTCCAAGTTGAAGCTTCCAGGTGGTGCATGTTGTTGAAGTTCTAGCTACTGCATGTATGTTGTTGTGTCTACCAGTCCATATCTGCATGTAATCTGACCTGTGCGCAAAACACCTTGGAGGTATGGTGTGTTGTAGGCCTATGCGCAGAACATATTGGAGGTATGCATGCCAACTAACTGCTTTGGAAAGCCTTACCTTTCCATTTAAGTTGATCTAGCAGAGTGCCAATTCCTTTTTATTTCTACGAACTTCCTCTTCCTATTGCTTCCCTGATCTCAGCCTCCGTATTGACCTGACCTGAACCTCTGGCCGTGAACTGAATTTGATTTCATGCTTGTAGAGAAAGCTAACATACTTAGGAAATCAATCTTACTTATATCCATTTTGAAACCTGCTCTCTAATCTCTGTCCCAACGCCTCTCTCTTTTCAAAGGCTATACGGGGCTTGAATCCTTGAATGATCCCAAGATGTTAAAGCCTCAATTGATTTATGGAGGCACTGTGGTTTTTAATTTCCCCCAAACCCTCTGAGCTGCCCCAGCCTACAGCCATGTGCAGCGACAAATCTGAACCATGTCCAGTGTTCACCTACAAAGACAATAGAGGGGAAGCGCATGTGTAGTGATGAATCTGAACTGTTTCCAGTGTTCAACTACAAAGAAAATAGAGGCAAGATAACAATGTTAAAAATATTTACCAGATGGAACCATCTTGTATATTTGTAGTTGAAAGCAATTTCAAGAAAGCAACAATGGTGAAAATTTGTAGGTGAAAGCAATTTCAATAAAGCAACACAGAGTACAGTTTTTCTAGATTTGCAAAGAATGCTTACATACCCAATCTCAATCTACCCAATTGGCTTTCTCTCGAAGAGGGGACTGTCATGGTTACGGTTCTAGGGATTCTTCCTATGTGCCAACTTCGATCCCCTGAGGATGAATAGAATCACTGAGCTGAGCATTCATACAGAGTATTAGGCTCTTCTCTTTCTTGATAGAATCACTCTCTCTGATTGACCCAGTTTTGGTGTTGTGGAGTTGTTTCTTTCGTTGTGACACCGTGTTGCTTTACAAGCAGAGAAATGATGCCATTTCCCACCGTTTGGTAGGATTTCATAAATAATAGGTGAAATCCAATAAGTAATGAGGAGCACGTCTCTAACACCTTTAGCCATGAACAACCAGGCACCCACCTCTGGAAGTAATTCCTCTTCCACCTTGGCCACCTTTGTGCAACATCATCACAATAAATCCTTCTTCCACCCTGGCCACCTCTGTGCAGCATCATCGAAACAATAGTACAACCCAAGAAGGAGCATCTGAGAGATGGTGTGTTGCTGATAAGGAGGTCGTGAATAGACAAGATGTCGCCGATATACAGTCTCATTGACAGTCGAGAGAACTTCAGCTCATGTTTGCTGCTACTGCAAGTACTAACCAAACTTTTAAGCTTTTTCGCTCAACTATCCAACACGCAAGATTAACATAGAATGGTACTTGTTACCATTGTCCTACTCTTCAGACACATTTCAATCATGCACTGTGATGGATTATGTTCAATCACATCTCTGTGGCGATTGGCTTGTCTCTCATGGTGGGGCCAAAAACCTGGATGGCTTGCTTCAGGCTGGCTTCAGAACAACTTGGCTTCTTTAGCTTGCTAGCTAGCTGGCCGGCCTAGTTGGGATTAATTAGATCACTTGGTGGGTTGGTCAAAAGAAACCAAGCAAGGGATTGCTTCCTGACTTGTTAGGATGCATGTCTAAACTTGACAACCCGAGGCTGGCATCACACCCCCGGCCCTTGCTTGATAGATCCTTGGGAACCTCGTTTAAGTGTTTCTTCCATCTATTTATAAGGAGAGGGGAAGCTTTGAACAATATTTACAAAATATCTTAGGTGAGCTCCAATTGTCTGATTGACTAGCTGTCTCGGCGTGCGATGGCTCTGCTGCCCAAAATGATTACAAAAAATTGGATTGCTTCTTTAAAATGTAACAAAGACAAAATAACAAAACATGGGAAAACTGACTAAAGACCGTATCAAAATATATCCATGCTAATTCTTGTGATCGCCTATGATCAGGCCACACCTTGTCCATTATGAGTCCATGATATATGTGGCTTATGAGTTTTTGCATATATCTGGGGAGGTTGTTAGTTCTCTATAAATTCAACATTGAAAAATAAATTATATGCTATGCAAAAGGTTAATTGTTTTCTATGACTAATGTTAAATATAGAGATATAATTGAATGCTTAACCTCTTGTCATCCTTGATGTCATTTATGCCACTAATCAATGACATGTATGCCAAAATTCGATAATTTTAAGAAAATTGTGAATGGATATTTACAAATCCATGAAATAAATTTTATGGTAAGTTATCCATCATTATTCCATAGTTCATATAATACTTATTAGGTATATATAACAGTTAATGTGAGTTTACTCTTCATATCAGGTTATAGTTTCTAATTGCAGAAGAAAACAATTTTAGTTATATATCTATCTATTATATTATATATAATTATAATATATAATATAATATAGATAATATTATGAAAATATAGTAAAATATTTAATTAGTCATAACTTAATTATGGAACTCTATATGTGGTTTTAATTTGTCTCAAGGGAAACTAGATATTTTTAACCACCAACATAATTCATTAAAACAAGTCTAACTATAGCATAATTGTAATACAAAAAATTGTCACTAAGAATTCCACCCATTTAAGAGTAAGAATAAATAACAAGGGTGAGTCTTTGGGGAGCAAGGAGGTTAGATTGACATTGCAAATGGATTTCCAGATGTTCAAGCTTTGCATCTAGTCTTTCCAAG
Organism: Pinus taeda; assembly: GCA_000404065.3. Classification (NCBI taxonomy): domain Eukaryota; kingdom Viridiplantae; phylum Streptophyta; class Pinopsida; order Pinales; family Pinaceae; genus Pinus; species Pinus taeda. The sequence goes on from APFE031706222.1 coordinate 68,881, forward strand.
TAAAAACATTGATTCCTCTGAATTAGTTTAATGTCTTCCACAGAAGAAAAGATATTGTATATCCCATGTTTGTCTTTTAAGACCCTATCAAGCAAAGTCCCCATATTCCAATGTAAAGTTATGGACTTCAGGAACTATTTCCTTCTTTCCTTGGTGTAGCCAGGGTCAGGAACCCGGTGAGAAACCTCTTCCAAAATATTTGTATCTAAAAACACTTGGGGGTCCAAAGCAGTCACAGACTCTTGGTTTCCAATCTTATTACAGATCTAGAGAGACAACAAAATATAAATTGTCCCTAGTTTCGTTAGAAATGGATTTTCCAATGCCTCATTTCCTTATGAGCTAAGTATGGTGAGTTGTAAGCTCACATAGGGAGTTGCATCTGTCCAGTTGTTGTATTTATCCTTAACCGACACTAAACCTCCTTCATTTCTATATAATGGAGGTCTTCTATGTACCTTTACATGATATTGTGATTAATAAAATACTCTTACATGGTATCATAGTGGGTGATTCTTGCCCTCTTGAATTCATTTTTGTAGTTTCCTATTTTTTTTATGCCTTGAATGGGGTCTCTGTGATCAGGCGTACATAGATCAGATAAGATCTGAGTTTTATACCCATGGCTTCTTCATAGTCAGGGTTCCGAGATTCATATTGGCATCGAATTTTATTTTATTTTTTGTAGTGATCACTAATATTTGATCGTTGTATTGAGATCACAGTATCAATGGGAATTCATCCACTATAATCATATTTGTGAAGTGGCACTCTAGTAAATCATAGAGGGGATCAAAACCTTTCATCATTGATTCTCAAATTCAGTCGGGACCAAATCTAGAGTTAGATTACTCGAAATCGGCTTTTCTAGTGGGTTGATCTTTACTCTTTTGGCAGTCGAGCATCTACATGTGCAACAAATACCTCAACGACATGCTAATATGTTTGTTACAGTTGAATTCATGGCATGTACAACTCTCTCGGTCGGGGAGAAGGATGCACGTCTCCCCGAATCTATAGAATCAATACGAGATAGCTAAATGGTATAATATCTAAAGCTCATGTTTTGAGAGCAAATAGCTTTGGGTTATATCGTTGATCTAATTTGAACACGTCAACAATATGCCATCATGAATTGGTCTGATAGTTGATCATGGTTTTGATCTTGAGCTTGCCCTCTACAGATACGTTGACCCAGCTTTTCTACTGCAATCTGAATTTTCCCTTCACTGCCTCCACATTGATCAACAATTAGGCATAAGGGAAACATATTTGAATTTAAAGCCAAGACAAGTGGATATGCATACTTGTATTCGTGGGAACAAAGAGGCATATGTGTGGGGATTATCGTTGGGGTGTTAATTTTCCTCTGTTATTGGGGAGATTACAATTGGTTTTTATTTGCCTCTCACCTCTCTTAGGGCCAATAAAAATAGATTTTTTTTATTAGTTGTTTGCACTACGGGTCCTTTTTCCATAAAGGGTTTTTAAAAGAAAGGTTTTCTTTTTTTGGACACAAATTCTTTAAAATAGGGATATTAATTCTTAAAATTTTCATGCATTGTTTTCTATGAAAATGATGTTGAATTGAGAATAGTCATATATCCATTTGGTTGATGTATTTGGTATCTTGATGGATGCTAGTTATGAAATCCTTTCTTGTTGGCGAGTGGTACAAATGTTGTTGAATTGATATTATTTGTAGCATGCTTTGAAGTGTAAAGCAGTTGTTGTTGTGATCATCAACTTTGTTTTGCAATAATTTTTGTGGCTAGTGAAAACACATTTGCCAACTTTTGTTATCAAGATGGGTAAAATATTTCAGGATCTTCATGAGAAGAAGACACCAGATGAACTTCATGAAGAGGATTTTCAATTGCAGTCAGTTGTAGCCCTTTTGCAAGGAGAGAATGAAAATCTTAAAAATAGGTTGCAAACTTCAGTCACTGAAAAAATCAAGAAGGTTGACCATCTAGATTCAACCATGGGAAAATATTTCCAAATGCTTGCAAATGAATTTGAAGAAAAGATTGACCTCCTTGATGAATTGGAGGAGGAAGTTGAGTCTTTTTCTGACTCAAGAATATAAAATTCGAAGAAGCAACTAGAAGAGAAAAAAGTTTAGCATGTTATGAAGATTAATTGTTTAAAAGAAAAATGTTGGAGCAATATCATTTTTTGAAACAAGATTATGATGCCTTGTCTCAAGAACTGATTGAGAAGGAGGAGGTCATTCAAAAGTTGCAATATTCTAAGCAGGAAATTGAACTGGAAGTTAGTTGTCTTCAAAAATTTGAGATGGAGATAGTTGACGTTAAGGTGCCAAGCTCTCATTCTTCCACACTTGATGATGAATACCAGAAGGCTTGTAACACCCTCTTCCCACATATACCCAAGCAACTAACCAGCCGGGGTAAACATGCGATGAGAGGCAACTATGATATGATTTGACCTCCTAAGTCACATTAATGAAGTGGAACCGATAGAAACACACCATACAAACATACAACATCATCAACAGAACCCTCAAAGGACAAATCATCCACTCAAATATCTTGTCCCTAGGCCCCACTGCTATTTTAAGTCTCTCCACCCATAGTCACTCTCATGCTATTTGTAAAGGAGCGACCAACAACCTAAAGTCTCTCTCACAGGTCTGATTGCTAGCGGCTTTGGACTAGAATTGCCAGTGTTGTGCCAACGACCTTGGGATTAAGCCACTTTTTCAGGCTCAGAGCCCAGGTGACTGCCCAGAATTGATCCATCTCTTCAAATCAGTAAGATAAGATGGAAATGAAAGGACTAAAGAAAATACTTGTTCAAGACCTTGACTGGACCCCTACTAGCCATGACAGGCATTTCATCTAACATATTGCAAACATGTAATCTACAAGTGTAATTCAAATTTCTGAGTATAGGGGTCTCATACTTAGCTGAGAATCACTAAGAACCATTGAAACCTCAATGAATCAACTATCGTTCCATCCATTATGTCATAGATACATTGGTCATTCAATTATAAGTAAAAACATGATGAGAGCCACACATGGCTGTTGTCATAAAACACATACATAACTGGCATAATAGCAACATAAAATACTCATGAAAGTACAATCATATAGACCGCATATAATCCATCAAAATTCTCATAAATATACAATGAGAAAGAACAATTCATTAATTATACTAAATATAAACCCAGTATGGGACTTCTACGTTGCACTCGACCGTAGAATGGCTGAGCCAAAACTCTCTTCATCCATTCACCCCCGAGCCATACTCCAAGCATGAATGTGGGATCTCATCGAGCACATCAATTAAAATTCATCCAAGGCTTCTAGAATCCATCCACCTCAACCCATCAAACAGTGGTTCCACCTCACGGTCGAACATCACAAAACCATCATCAAATTGGTCTCCATCCAAGCCTTCCAGGGCTTCCAGAGTGTTTGTTCTAACGACGACTTCCTGGACTAGTAACATAACCCACAACTGCCCCAGAGAATTTGTCCAACCAAGGCTTCCAAGATTAGTAACTCAACCCACCAAGGGCTTCCAAAGCATTTTTCCAACCGAGGCTTCCATGACTAGTAACTAAACCCAGGTTGTTACAAGGCTTCCAGAGCATTGCCAACCAAGGCCTCCAGGAACTCATAACTCAACGCAAGCTAAGGAAACATGAGAACCAACCAAAAGAAAACAATGAAAATAAACCCACAATCACCATGGCTATTTAGGAAATGGAAAGGCTAGGCAATCCATTATCAATCTAGGAAAATCCTCTCCTGCCAATGACAGATCACAACCAAGAAACCACATGAATGTTCCATGCATGCCAAAAATAGTGAAGGAAACATACATGCAACTCAGTACCTGCAAGAAAATCTGACGTAGTTGCTGATCCTTATGTGTCCTTTCACTTTCCTAGTTTTCCTTTGCCTTCTTGCTCCAAGAATCCAAGTACGACACACTCTCTAAGAGTGCTCCAAGAAAAGTCTAAGTGTCCAAGAGTATGAGAGAGAGAATAATGAGAGAGAGCTCCAACATTGAACTGACAAAATATTACCAACTGATCCTCAAAAGCCGTTTTATGGATGAGGCCTATATTTTCCTCATTTTTTATTATTTCCTTCATTTTCCTCCTCACATGTAACTTGTGACCTTTCACCTCCTTTTTCTCCTAATTTACATTATTTTCATAAATAAATGTACCAAAAGTGTCTTTTTGGCTTTTAATGCCCTAGCCATTGCCTTTGCCAATTTTCTTAAGAATAAACAACCAAATGAACACCCCTTTAGGATATTTTTCCAAACATTCAGCTTGGAGTAATTGTCCCATCGGCCGTGGTTTTTTTCTTTTTTTTTTTTTTTTTTTTTTACATGGAATTTTCACCAAGGATGTTACAGAACCCTCCCCCTTGGGGGACACTGTCCTCAATGTTCATCACACATATACCTCAGCAACCTATTGAAAGAAGACATACTACTCATGGAGCTTTATAACATAACTTGATGTAGTATTTACAATGAAAGATCTGCTCAAGAGAAAAACATCATGACAACATGACAACATACTACATAGTGGAGCTTTATAACACAACTCATTATGGTATTTAAAATTATCATCCTGCCGAGTGCCAACTCATATAACATCATAAAATCATGATAACATAACCACATGATATTATAATAACATGACATCCATATTGCATATTGGAGCTTCATAACATAGCTCGTTACAGTATTTACATCCATACGCGGGTGTACATATAGCGACAACATAAAAAATATAGATACTAAAACATATGCCAAAACATATATCAAAACATATACTAAACACCATGTCTAAGCATATATCAAAACATCATATATGAAACCATCATGAACCATATATCAACCACCATAAAGCAAGTACTAAACCATCATAAAGCAAATACCAAACCACCATATCAAACTGCTTTGCCTCAACTGGAAAACAAGGAAGGATATATAGCCCGCATCTGATCCTCCATCTCCCATGTATCTTCATCGGGCCCAAAGTGCTTCCATTGCACTTTAAATTTCTCTGTTGCTCGGTTCCAAAGCATGAACACCTTTTTCTGCAATATACACTGAGGCTCCAGCTAGAAATTCCATCAGGTTCCATCTGCAATACAAACCAGTCAATTACATTATCAACATATTTAACATACTTCTTAAGCAATGAGACATGGAAAATATCATGGACTTTCACTTTCAGAGGTAGTGTAATTCGATATGCTAACCCAATCCTCTCAATGATGTAGAAGGGCCCACAAAACTGTGGTGCCATCTTGTCACATGAGCCAATCCATAAGGAGCTCTTCTTCAGTTTGATGCGCAAGTACAGTTGTTCCCCAACATGGAACTCCTTGAACAACTTGTTCCTATATGAATAACTCTTTTGCCTATCCTGTGTTTTCTTTAGACTCTTCTTGATTACCTGCATTTCTTTTTCCATGTCTGCCGATATATATGGTCCAATCAATACCTTGCTAACCGGATCAATCCAACTGATAGGAGTGTTACAACTCCACCCATGCAATGCCTCAAAAGGACTCATCCTCGATGACTCTTGATAACTGTTGTTGTATGCAAACTCTACCAAGGGGAGATACTCTTCCCACTTTCATTATTGATGCATCACATACATCCTCAACATGTCCTCGAATATCCTGTTGACCCTCTCTATCTGTCCATATGTCTGCGGATGATAAGTTGTGTTGAAGGCCAACTCTATGCCCAAACATGTAAATAACTCCTTCCAAAACTTAGAATTGAACTTTGCATCCCTGTCTGACACGATCTTCTTCAAAACATCATGTAGTCTAACCACATCTCTGATGAATACTTGTGCCACATCACTAGCTGAGAATGTAGATTTCACCGGAATGAAGGCAACCTTTAGAAACATGTCCACAATGACCATGATGGAATCATGCTGCTTCACTGTCTTTGGAAAACCTACGATGAAGTCCATGGAAATGACCTCCCATTTCCATTTCATAATTGTGATCGGTTGTAGAAGTCCACCTGGATGCTTACACTTTGCTTTTACTCACTGACAATCAAAACATCTAGCCACAAAATCTGCTACATCCCTCTTCAATTTTGGCCAATAATAAGATCTCTTCACTGTTGTCAATGTCTTCTAGTAACCTGGGTGACCTAAATATGGTTTTGCATGAAACTCCCTTAAGATCACCTTCTTGAGTTCACTATCATCTAACAAATATATCTTGTCTCAGAACCTAACCAATCCATCTGTTGTAAGACAATATTCCAAGTCTTGTGCACCTACACTTAGACCTGTATTGATCTGAAAATCACTCGTGGGTGACCTTAGTTAATTAATTAATGAACAAAGGTATTATAGACTCATGTGCTAGTGTGTGTCTATGTTATTTTAGGCAACGAATCGATCAGATTGCAAAATACACAGACACTGGAAAATGGAAAATAGTAAGAAGAATACAGTAAGAAAATACAAGAACACAACAAATTAATAAGGAGTTTACCCTATCCTCCAGGGCTACGTCTTCGGTCCAGCTTTCAGTGGTGGCCTTCTTTTATTGTGTCTTTAAAGCAGAGTTTTACAATGAGGAGCTCAATTTGAGTCTTCTGAAACAAATAATGTTTGGTAGGGTGGTTCTTAGATCCCCCAAGCCACTTAAGAGTTCACAGACTCTTTTTCTTAACAGATCTTGACCTCTTTGGTCTCTAATGGAAGGAGCCCAATGTGGTGCTCAATTCCCGACAAATCCTCACAGGGATTGCTTGAACCTCACAATCTTTCTGTCTGCTCGATGCTGCCTTATGCCGCAGATCAGCTTGGCCCTCTGTCTTTCTGGTTCTTGCTTCACTGTCTCTTCTTTTCTCTGTCTTCATTCTCTTCTCCTCTCGGTTGTTCGTGTTCTGTTCTATGTTTGTTCATGGCTTAAAGCCAATTTGTCCTTGACTGTTCGCTTCCTCTTCCACCCCCGTCGGATCGCCTACTGTTGTTCGCTTGGAGTTCCCTACCTTTGCATCATCACCATTGTCCACAAGGAATTGGCCACTTGTCCTCTCATGAATTGCGCTGACTCTTCCTTGTCAGTTTGGTTTTTCGGTTACGTTGGGAAATGACTCATCCGCCAACTCAGTGATCAAATCGGACTTCAGAATTTTATTTGTTGCGGCTTAATCCCCTGTCAAATCCTGTTCCTCCATTAGGGGCAATCTCCGCCGTCAGATCTGGAGCCCCCAGATCCTATGATATTCGCTCATTTCACGTGGTTGACTTGCTCAAACATTAGCGCACGATGAGAGGTGGTTTTCTCTCTCATCTGCATGCCATGCATCATGCGCTAAATGGAATCGCTCCTTTTCTGCCAATTTCGCTTACCGCCCCAATGTGCCTCCGATATATCATCGGTTTTGGAGCGTGGGACCCGCCTTTTGCCTTAGCGCTTTCCCCATGGTTTCCTGACTTCCATGTGACCGAGCGCTTCGGGGCTTTTCCTTCTCGAGGGGTTTTTGCCCAGCGATGCCTGATCCGGGCTTCCTAATTGCTAGTTTTGTCTCCTACGCGGTCTCCATCGGCCTCGGTCAGCGCGCTTTAACCAAGGTCCTCGTCGTTCCTTGCTGGCTGCAAATTGCCACTGTCCAGAGGTCTTCTTGATCACTCTGTGTTCATAAATTCGAAGTCTGTCCTATTTTGATACAGTCATGACACTTCGATAACCTTCATGGATCTAATTCAGATCATGGCCTTCCCACTGAAAAAGCTTTTGGACCACCAAAAGTTGGTTTTCAAGCATCGACTAAGTGAGGGTATAATTTTCTCACTTGTCCAATCTCTATCCACTTTGCACTACTCAGCTTTGAACCCTTGAGCCCAATTATGAGGTACTTAACATCTCCCCTGCGCATCGTCCTCACCTTCCTATCCAGAACTGTGTCTTCCTACAATTCATTAATATATTCAGGTAGCAGGTCATCAAGAGAAGGCAATTGACTCTGCTCTTCAGGATCCTCAATTAGTGAAGGTTCAAACAATCTCAAGCAATCTGCATTTACGACTGAATAGATGTGCATGTAAGCTGGTAGATCAAGGAGAAAAGCATTCTCACCAATCTTCTCAAGTATCTTGAAGGGTCCATACCTGATAGGCTTTAGCTTTTTACCTTCACCTTGCATCATGTACTTGCTGATATATAGCCAGACTTGGTCACCAACTTGAAAACTATGCTCCATCCGATGCTTGTCATGCCTTGCCTTGTATTTGGCTTATCTCTTTTCCAGCTATTCTTGTACTCCCTGGTGGATCTCTTGGATTTGTTCAATGAACCTAGTTGCCCTGTCCACATCACTGTGTCCCTCAACTATGGTATCTTTACCAAAGACAAAATCTAAAGGAGACCTTGGTGTGAAACCAAAACAGGTCTCAAAAGGAGATCTCTGTGTAGAAGAGTGCTTTGCTCTATTGTAAGCATGCTGCACATAACACAAATGTTCATCCAAAAGCTTAGGATGTTTGCTGCAATATCCTCTGAGTAACTGGATCACTTTCTTGTTAACTACTTCTGTCTGGACATCAGTTTGTGGATGAAAAGTTGTGCTTTTCTTCAGTTTGGTGTCCATCAGTTCCCACAGACTTGACCAAAACTTCCCCACAAATCGGGAGTCTTGATCAGATACAATGGAAGTGGG
>APFE031706225.1:3642-57045 GCA_000404065.3 Pinus taeda
CTTTAGATTAATTGATTTTATGATTTATGGATTCAATTTTTATTTTTATTTTTATTTTTTACTTATTCTAATATATTTTTATAATTATAAAATTATCCATTTCATATTTTAATACGAATATTGACTTATTTAATAAAGTTTTTAACCCTTATCTAAGTCAACTAGCCATTTCCCGGTCGAATCTAACTGTTATTATTTTAGCTGTTACCCGATCTAGAATGTTCTGCTATCTATTATGCAAAAGCGAGATCTATTCATTCAACTTGTCCTGACAATGAACCACACTAGTTGGTTCGAAACACGTCGACAAATGAAACATCATGTGATTTACGCCGAAAGAATCTATCTTAAACTTGATATGGATCACAGAAGCCTCAATACAGCAATCATCAATTTATTAAAAATAAAGAAGAAAAATAGTTTTTATCCATAAGAGCATAAATAATTTTAAATTGAAATTATATGATAAATTATGATAAATGACGTGATAAATAATGGTAGAGATGGGTGAAATAGGCATCAAAAAGTGATAATAATAATAATAAAAAATTAGCGCCCCAACATCAAGGTGAGAGAAATTTTATTATTTCATAAATTTTTATAGTGAGCCAATCATGTAGCATTGAATCATAACCATAATCATCAAGTCATCAAAAAGAGTAATGCATCATAAAGCTACTATCACATCAATAACACATCATCACATCACAAAATACACAAGATTTTTACATGGAAACCCATACAGGAGAAAACAAAAAATACTTCTTCTTTATCTTCATTTCATAACATATATATGTAGGATATAACCTACTCGAGGAAAATAACCCAAAGAAATGCAAGCTACCACCTGCGGTAGGCTACAACCTGATTGGGGCACTAACCTTGTTAATGACCAGGCTCTAATTTTCTCACGCCCACCTTCTTCTCCAACTTCCTTGTGGAATTCTATTCATATCATTTTCAAATTGGATCCAATGTCATCATATATCACTAAATGATAAGTACAATATACTACATATAATCTCTATCATTGCATAGTCCATGATTGTTGTCAGAATGTGAAACCATTGCCACTACAATAACTATTCACCATTGTCATGTAATCAATGTCTTAAATATTTCCACAAACTAGAATATATAAGAATGTCACTTGTTGTGATGTTATTGCCCATACTCTGCTTCTATCAATGCATCAATATGGTCACTCAATCCCCTTGTTAGAACTTATTTTCATAATGCATCCAAAACCACTACAATCTTCTCATAGCCTCTCAAAACATACGAAAGGGATTTTGTTCATCAAATAAATGCCAAAATGAATCACACACCTATGGTTAGAGTCATCTCTAAGAACTAATTTCCTAAGCTGTTTAGGAACTCAATTTCGACAAATATCAACCCAAAAATCTTATAAAAACAATATAAAAATTAAGGGTTTGACAAAATACCCTTTTCTAAGCACACTTCTACAAAATATCATTTCTCCAGTGACAAATCGATAAAATGCCCACTAGATTTTCCTAATGATGTGACATAATGGATACATATAAAAATAATAAAAAATAAATATTTTCAGAATGAACATGTGAACTGGTGGGGTCGAACTCGTAACCTTAGAGTTCCCAACAAAGTTGTATACTAATTGCATTTCCCATTGTTTCTTATGCGGTAACTCCTCCCACATTAGTTTATTGACCAATGAATATTCATATGATCTGGGTTCAAGGCCTAATAGTTTATCAACACAAAATGTAACGAAGGATTGTTCAGACCATTAGGATTCCATGCCATTGTTTAACCAAACTATGGTGGGTTTTGCCAATGAAATCACCAATAGTCATGGTAAAAAAACTAGAAGAACCTTTGTGACAAACAAATCCTTCAACTAAGGATTAGACTATGTCATTTGATTGAATTGAATGTTGTTTGGAAGGCATGAGTGCCAGTGTATATAAGGGTTCCATGTGATTTGGTGCCAAGAGGGCCAACCATAATCCAAGTGATAATGCTTGGAAGCCCGAGGCTTTGTCTAGGGTCAAAAGAGCCATATTCATATGCATTAATATGATCATGAAATATGGGGCTTATGAGTGATGATTCCTAGGCTTAGCCCCTTATTTTTAATAAGATCTCATTCATGTGATGATACCTTGAGACAAGGTCCTTATGGGCCCTTGGTCTCTTTCCTGATGATGTCAACATGAAATCATCATGCCACATGGCATCCCAGGAGGGGTTCCATGTGTCACTCATTTTTTGGGTGTTTCAAAAATCCAAATATTCCATTTGTCCTTGCCATTTGGAAACCCTTTGTGGCACTGTGTCATCATGATGATTAGTTGCTGACATGTACTACCTTGTGTTGCCATATTTTCTATGTAATGTCCTGTAAAATGCCACCAACTGTCCAAGCTCTTACATCATTGGTGAGTGGGAAGTGAAGCTACATGTCATCCATGTTACCGTATCTATCCAATGCATCTATGCCAAGTGTTAATACATGATTGGGCCACATGTCCTCCAATGTGTGCTTGCCACATGTCATAAATCTATTGGCTTTATAGTATGTGTTAAACATCATGTAACTCTTGACACCATCTGTGCTGATTTACTCAAAAGTTGCACATTGTTTATTAACATTAAACATCATGTAAGTCCAATTTCCATTTTCCATTGACTTGATGAGTGTATGGTAGATGCGCCTGAGAGGTGTGTACTCTTTAATGATTTAATATTTTGGTTTTTTTTTCTATAGCTTTGGCCTCCAATTAGTATTGATCCTAAAATTGCCATAACTTCTCATTTTTTAGTTTTTTAGAGAAAGATTTATTGTTAGAAAGGAATTGGCAAGACCTACATAACCATAAATTTTAAGGATTATTTTAACATCATAGCTACATGAAAAACTCAAATAACTACAAGAACCTTTATCTTCATGTGATGAGATCCTATAATAGATCTAACTATCATACTTCTTCATGGAGAGTCCTATTACTTCCTTACGCATCATGAATCATGTTGATACTATCTGAAACCTTCCCTTTGACATCAATGACTTCTTGTTGTCATCAATGAAAAAATAATGTTCAAGAATATCCCTTTTTTCATTAATGGCAATGCCATTAGACATTGATGTTCATTGATGTTAACCAATTGAAAAAAATCCTATGTGTAAATGTAATGCTTGTAATCTTTTCTTGATCAAATTCCTTCATTTGTCAATGTCAATGTATCAATGTTTGCAATCTCTCCCCATTTAATATCAATGGAAAACAGTTAGGGATATCTATTGGAACTACTATGCTGATGGGTGAACATGATCCTACATAAGTAATAGTCAAAACTCCATAATATGTTTCTGGATGATCTTGTGGACTTGTTTGAACCATACTTTCTTCTATTCTATGATTATAATAAAATACCCCCTAGGACCAAGCTTTCACTACTGCTCATAACTATTCTTGTACTACTAAAGTCTCCCTTCAGACCGTGCTTCCATTTGTATTCATAGTTATTCATGTACTTCTAAAGTCTAACCTTAATACCATGCTTCCAATATTGCTCATATTTGTTCCTATACTTGTAAAGTCTCTCCTTGAGACCATGCTCATCTAAATTTCCCCTTAGTCCATGCTTCCTTCCTTTATAATTACCTATCATCTATGCATTTTCTAATTTCCCTGAAGCATGCATTCTTCACCGATCTGAGATATCATCATCAAGTTATGTAAGAGTCATTATGATGGATACTTTTCGATTGAACATTCCTACTACTAACCTAACTTATCCTTTATTTGTACTTGAAACATCATCATTAAGTTATGTAAATCAATGTAAGAGTCAAGGTCATATACCGCACTCACACATGTAGTTGTATCCAATAAGGTAACCCAGTTTGATACTACTTGTTGGCCACAAGAAGGGGTGGGGGGGGAGGTGGGTAAGGTGGGGAAGGGTTAGTCAGTGTGAGAGAAATTTTATCATTTCATATCATTTTATAATCAATCAATCTTCTAGCATTGAGTCATAACCATAATCATCAAATCATTATAAAGAGTAATGCATCATATGTATACAATCACATCAATAACACATCATCAAATAAAAAAGACACAAGCTTTTTATGTGGAAACCGATATGGGAGAAAACTATAAATAGTTATTCTTCTTTATCTTCAATTCATTACATAGATTTGTAGGTTTTGAACTGATGGGGGAAGCTACCCACAAGAATTGAAAGCTACCACTTTTGGTAGGATACAACCTAATTGAGGCTCCAACCTCAGTAGAGACAAAAACCTCTTTCTACAACTTCCTTGTTGACCTTTATTTCATATCATTTTCAAATTGGATCTATTTTCATCCTATATCACTGAATCATAACTACATTATTCTTCTTATAATATCTATCACTACATAACCTACAATCACTATCAAAACTTGCAACCACTGCTACTACAATAACCTGTCTCCATTTTCATTATAATAATTGTCATAAATACCTATAAATTTTCATATAAACAACCATCACTAGCTTTCATGCTGCTTCTCATACTCTGCTTCTAACAATGCATTAATCTCATCACTCAATTCCTTCCTAGGAAATTGTTTTCACAATGCATTCAAAAACACTACAATATGATCATATCCTCTCAAAACATACAAAAAAGGATTCTAATCTTTAAAAAAAGTGCCAAAATTGTATTACATACCTCTATTTAGATTCATCTCTAAGCCTTAATTTCCCAACTTCTTTTGGAACTCAATTTGGACAAATATTGACCCTGAAAGGTCATAAAAACAACATAAAAACTATATAAAAATTAAGTGTTCTACAAAAGACCCTTTTCCGTGTTGTTATCACTCAGGTTGTCCCCTGCTTCCTGTAGGGAATATGGATGAGGTAACCACTAACCAATCTTTTAGCTGCAGGTCCTAGCCTTCCTGCAACCAGAGAGGACTCTCTCTTTGTAATTTAGCTTTGTTTGTTTGTATTTTAGGCTAGTTATAAGACACAAGTTTTGTTTAATGTTTGAAAGGTGACATTCAATAGAGCAAGGTAGCAAGTTGAGAAAATTTCATACCATTGGGTTGATGGAGTCCAAGTCAATAAACTTCCAAGTATGGTTTCTTTGGCAAAAAGCAACTTACAGAGCAGCATAATTAAACACAGAACAATTTTGAAAATGAAATAAGATGAAGTGAAGTCAAAGAATGAAAGGCAGTCAAGAATATTTCATTCTATTAACAGAGAGAAATTGCATAAACATTATCAGGGAGCATTCAAGAATTCCTTGATGATATTTAGAGTGAAAGAACCAGGGAGACAAGAGCAATTAAGAATTCTTGCCTATGCTAGTCCTGTAGAAAACATTAAAAAATTACAGGAATTGAACGCAGAGTACAGTGAAGTAAGTTTTGGGTTATCCTTCTTTCCTGTAACTTAGAACATGATATTTAGATGACAAATAAAGACAAATACAGTAATATAAGAGTTAAGAAGACTTATGGATCCATTCATTAACACGAGAATTCTGTAATCTATTCTTTTGCCATCGATTCCACACTCAGTCAGTTCACTAGCAAAGCATTCCAGAAATTTATTTCTGAAGAGCTCTCAAAAATATACAGTGCAAGTCAAGAATGATATTCACTAGCCAACAATAATACATCTCTTTGACAAGTATATATAGGAGTTTTACAAAATATCCCATGGGGAAATATCTGGACATCAATGTATCCGTATACTCTAACATAATCAATAACTGTTTGTGGAAAAACCGCGCAACATTAACTGAGAAATTAAAAGCTCTTTACTCGCTATGGAAAGTGTCATGTGTGTTGTTGGCCTTTGACTCTAGCAGTCGGTGGGTGACCGCTTCCTTGATGTGTTTTCATGTAGTGTTGTCCTGTGCCACCTGGTCTGCGCTTTTGAATATTTTAGCGCGAATTTCATCCACTGTCAATTTGATTTTCTGGTAGCCGAGCCATATAATGCAACTTGCATGTTATGCAGACAATAAATAAGAAGAGAATTAAAATTACTTCAGAATCCCAAGCAGGCTTTGCCACCATTCCTTCATTGGTAGTTGATGCTTTCTTAGCTTGAATAATATCTCATCAGCTTCAGTGTATGTGTAATAATTTGGCCATACTAGAAAGAGGTGTGCTATCTCATGATCAATGTAAAATAGATCTTCCAATTTATCAAATAAACTCTGCCCTGTGGGAGGGACTGCTTCTTCTGTGCTGCTTGATGCTACTCTGATTTGATTTTGTACATAGGTACTCAGCCTGTTTACATATTTTTCCTGTTTTAGTAGCCTTTCAGGGCTAGTACCCAGGCTGGGTAGACCTCTGGTTTGCAAATTTGGAAGCTTCTGTAAAGGCATTTACCTCTGTCTGCATTTCTTGGCATTTTCTTTCTATAGTTTGGACAAAATTTCTCATGGTCAACACCTTCTTGACTCTTACAATAGTTTCTATCCTGTTCTGGATGTTCAATGCTTCTAGCTGGTCACGAGTACGAGTATTCAAAAATTGAATCAATTGATTTGATTGCTCAGGCTTATCTATCAATAATGTTCTAGCCTTATGAGTTTCATACTGAGCTATAGTCATCAATTCTATTTGATAAAAAATGTTTTGTATTGGTGTCCATTGATCAGCAAGAGCTTGGCCAATTTTATTCCACAAAATTGTTTTTATCTCAGTCAGGGTTCTATGGAGAGTGAGGTCTTTCTCCAAGGCCTTTATC
This sequence comes from Pinus taeda, assembly GCA_000404065.3. Lineage (NCBI taxonomy): Eukaryota > Viridiplantae > Streptophyta > Pinopsida > Pinales > Pinaceae > Pinus > Pinus taeda. The sequence goes on from APFE031706225.1 coordinate 10,399, forward strand.
TTGTTTTCTAGGGCCTTTACTTCCCTGGTCTTCTCGGCAACTGTCATCTTTGATTTATCATAACTAGCCTCAATCATGGCTAGCTTTTCCTTGGTCTCCTTCATTTCTGCCATTTGTAATTCTACAGCCTTAATCTCTTTCATCATGGCCTCCATGCTAAAGCTGGCCTCTTGCAATGCTGATGTTGTAGTTTTTGCTGAAGTTGAGGCACCTGCTGCTGAAGTTGAGGCTGGGGGAGGTGCTGCTGTAGTCACTGTTTTTGGAGGAGCTGTAATTATTGGATCTGTCTGGGATGGTTGAGGGGCCAACTCTAGCTGTTTCCCTCGTTGAGCCTCCTCCAATGCTTTCTCTGTGTCCAATATCCTCTGGTTCATCCTCATGAGCAGGCTAACCACATCCTCTACTTCCTGTTATTACGCCACTTTTGCAGTTTGAGGATGTATGGTAGCTGGCAGCTTCATTTGTTTTCTCAGTGCTGCTATGTCTTCCTCCTTTTTCCTGATTATGGCCTGTGTGCCTTTGGGATCTTTGGGATCATGTCCCAACTCTATGATGATCTCTTCCAAGGATTTTATTTTATTATCCTTGGTCAGTGATGAGGCTTTTTCCAGCTCTAACTGGGAAGAAGTATTGTATAAAGAGTTCTGCAATCTATGGGCCATTAGAGCCTTATCTGCTAATGTGGAATAAACCATTTCTCCAACCTACTTATGTAACTCAATCTGGTCTATTGGATGTATGTCTTTTGCCAGGACCTCCAGATTGGTTCTCATGTAGTCTGCCACTGACTATGGTTGCTGTGTAGTAGGTCTGAAGTGACTGAGAGTCATCTTCCCTTCTTTCATGTCATATGCTGCCATCAGTCTTTGTTGATTTGTTGGTGCCATTCTCATCAACTGATTGTAAAGCTGAAACCTTATTGGCTCGTTTCTAGCTTTGATCTCTGTGAATGCTCGTTTGATATCCAAGCCTTGCCTTGTCTACTGTTTGGAGGATGAAGCCTCCCCACCTGGTTGTCTCTCTTGCTCTTGCTGAAAGGAGTTGGCCGATGTTTCCAAAACAGGAGGGATCTGCTCTTCAGAAGTCCCCTCACGCCTAATATTTCCTATGGTTTCTTCTGTAATTTCCTCCTCGGCATAGGGGTTTAGCCTCTATCGTTTTTCCCCTTGCTGGTCTGTGGATGCCCCTGTGGGTGTGCCCTCTGTTCTGTCCCTTTTTTTACTTCTTTCCTCATTATGAGGAGTTTGTAGCACAGGGATTTCAGGCGCCTTTGTTTGCGTTGCAGGGCTTTGTTCTTGACCCTTTTCCTGAGTTGAGGGTGGTTTCTCTTCCATTGTGCTTTGCTGTTCTGAGTGCTCAATGTCCTTGCATTTTCCTGCAGTTAAAATGGTTTCTTTAGCTGGCTGCCGCGAAGATGTAGCAGTTGATGTGCTTGCTCCAACCGGTTGAGGCTATGTGAAGGTGACATGTGCAAAATAATCCAGGTCAATTCTTTTCTCAATTTCTTTCATATCTTTCTCTAATTTTTCCTCTTCAGTAAGCTCTTCATCATCTAACGTTCCCTCTACCCATTCTTTTTGATTGGCATATTGTTCAATGTAGGGGATTGGCTGGTGCACATATCCTGAAAGCTTGTGTTTGATTCTTCTAAGGCTTATGAAATGTTCAGGGTCATATGGTGCCTAGTAGAAGCTTTGTTTCAACATGAGCTCTTGTCTTAGCATATTGTCTGCATCCTTCCATGCTTCTTCCCTTCTGTTGAAAACAAAGGGACCCAATTGATGTCTGATTTTAAGTTGTGCCTTCTTGTTTTTCCCATGGAAATGAGTCAAGTCTGCATTACTGAACTGCCTGAAATACTCCAAGGCAAAAAGTCTCATGGGGACATATCTTGGCAGCTTATAAGAGGACAACTCACACCCATAAATTCTGATCACTGTGTGGTTTTGGTAGAAGTACCAATCACCAATGTTGTAGCCCTTTGAAAGATGCAAGTTTCTTTGCATTTCAATAGTGAGTATGGTAGGAGGAGTCACCATTAATAGGCAAGTGGCTGGGTATATGAATAGGTCAATAAACTCACAATATGTGTATGGAGAATAGTGGAATTCATCCTGAGAGTAACCTTGAAACTATCTGGGAGATAGTACAACAGCAAATGGTAAATGTATGAGGTGTATTTAAACACTCTTTCTCTCTCCATCATCATGAATTGTTCATGTATTTTGTTTTCTATGAAGGTGGCATATTCATACATGACAGCAGGGGGTTTTCCTGGAGTGAATATGGTTAAGAGCAGAAATACAGTCTCATCTACAAATTCTCCTATTTTGCATCCTAGAATGTAGGAAATCATATCTACCATGAGCTTGCCTGTTTCATTAAACGAGGCCTGATGATAGGGAGGAGGATGATCATACTGGCACTGTGGATCCATAAACAACTGACTAACTCTTGATATTTCTGCCCTACAGAGCTTTGCACCTTGATCAAGCAAGAGTTTCATTGTAAGGGGAACCAGAGCCTGAGGAGGCTCAAAGTTTAGCATTTCATTTATGGATTGAGGAGTGATATAGAACATCACAGACCCATCTAGACTGAGAATTGCTCTCAGAGTGGGGTCATAGTTTGCATGACATAGATGAATGAAATCAAGCAACACATTGACTGATGGAAGGTAATAGATGGGCATACTGGATTGCCAAATTCCTAGAATATCAGTGTTATTTCTATGATTATTTCTAAATTGGCGCACAGTTTTGAGGTGAGCATTAAGGCCCATCATATCCTTGATCTGGAAGTCTCTATCAGCCAAAGGTAGCCACTCTAAATCCATGTGTGGAGAATTCAAAGGAGCAATGTTCAGGGCTACTAGAGCCTCCATATCTTATACTGCTGGTATTAATTGCAATATAGGTGTAAACAGCAATAGGAAGTAGAATTTAGGCTATGAGGCTACTGCTAGGAGTATGAAAAATGATTTTTTTATTTCAAACCAACCTCACTGTATAGAGTTTATGGTAAACAACAAAGTTGCAGCACTTAGACTGGGTATTTTACATAAATTGGTTGAAATTGCAGGCTCTGTGGACACAATGCCGAGAAAATAGAATTGAATTTTGCCCGAAGGGGCACAAGTTTGCAGAGGGAAAGGGAAGCTGAGGATTCCCCTTTAGGAAATAGGTACAATCAATGGAAACAAGGCGTTAGAGTATTTTAACTCAATAATTGAGCAATTTCTGTAGTCTCTGTGGGCGTATATGGATGCACAGTGTGTTGGAATGGCTCGTTTGCAGAGGAAATGAGCTCAAATTTGTAGGTTTGCGGTGAATTAACAGCTCAAATTGTGTATGCAGGTCAGTGAGCAATCGGTACGAGCGCCTTTGGAAGCAAAATACATGTTCTTTCGGCAATTTAAACAGAGAACTTGAAAAACATGGCTTTCAAGCTAGAAAATGGATAAATACTTATGTCCAGGGCGTCGAGGATGGTTAGCAGGCATAGCTTGGGCTGCGGAGTTGAGCTATGGAGTTGATTTGGCGGGTTGGTGACAGTATAAGCTCCAGAAGCAAAATGGTGAAAGCACATGCACGTTGTTTTGCAAATGGAACAAAATAGAAATAGGCATAAAACAGTCGTTTTCCTGACTTTTTAACCAAATTTGGACCTTTTGGCGCTTTTTGCGTTTTTCTAGGATGACGTCATCATGACGTCCTTTTTGTCATGTAGTGAGTACGACAGATGACGTGGTGGCTGACATATGTGATGATGTGGCATATGACACGGTGGTGGGGTGGTGACGTCAGCGAATGACATGGCGGTAGGTACAGTGCAGTGGCAGTGACATGGACGCAACATCATGTGGTGACGTAGGCAAGCGGGGAGGGCGGTAAACGGTTTCCATCGAACCACCTTTGGTACGGGAGCGGCAAGTGTCAAAGGCAGCCCAATGCAATAGGAGGGGGGCCTAATGTGTCCCGGACTTGTATTATTTGGCTATAGTTGCCATTTGGAGGGGATATTTAGATTTTTTGGGTTTTAATATAGTTTTTTGTAGAATAGGGGTGGGTAAATGATTTAGGGAGCTATACAATAGGGTTAGATGTTAATATGAGTTTTACGGGATGGAATGAATAGATAAATGTTTAAAGAAATGAAAGAGTATGTAATGACCCTTTTTACACAAGAAATGTGGCTTATTTTCACTAAATCAACTCAGATGTCAACTTGGTTTTTAATAAAAATGGAGTGAAACTGGACTTTTTGGGCAAATCCCAAGGTCCTTGGGGGAATGTTACTAAGTGATCTTTGGGGGAATAAAGGGGAATTATTCATGCCTCCACTTTTGTACCACCAAACAACTGCCATGGCGCCATTGCCATAAATGAGATGAGTCCTTCTTGACAAGGCCAGAAGTAATGATAACCTTGTTTCTGCAACCTCAAATTACCTACCCAGCCTAATACACCTAACATTTTTTCTTCCTTTGGATTGGGTGCACTTGAACTGGCAAACCCTGATTGTTTTCTTTTTATTTTGACTGTCCTCCTATCTAAATGTACCCTTATCTCTTATAAGGGCCCAGATTAAGCAGTTGGGCTCCATAAATTCTCTACCTAGCTACTCATCTGCCAAGCTTGAACTGTTTGGTTAGATATGCATTCTCTATTCTACAATAGCAAATTTAAACATGGCATGGTCCAGCTTGAACTGTTTGGCCATCCATCAAATGTGATAAGCAGCAGTACCTCCACATGGTGAATTTGAGAATAAGCTAGCAGTGGCATTTTGACTGGCCACTTTCCTGGTCTTTGGTTTGGGGTTCATTTTCACTATTTTTTCTGACCAATTGAGGTTCTTTCCCTTTGATTATTCTTTTAAGGCATACCCTCTTTTCATTTTTTAATTTTCTTTGTCTGTATACAAAATATGGAACCTTTGCAACATGCAAGGATGAACATATTTAGCACTTCCATTTTCAATCATGAAAAATGAAACCTATTGGTATAGGAACCTAACACATGTGCACTTATATAGAATGCCCTTTCTCTATTGACGCATATAGGCCATCAATTTTTCCTAATGATGTGCTATGATTCTTAGTATTACAACAAGAATGTTGTAACTCCCAAGACTACTAGCTTTAATTTATCAATTCAATGTTCATACAAACTTAATAGGTGATAGTGCTATATGCACAACAAGAAAGATTCTACTTAAGTTGCTCTAAAGTAATGAATTGAAGTGAAATGTGCAGAGACAATTTTGAAAAATTCGAAAGAAGGAAAAGTACCTGTTGTGGCCACAACTGCCACCCTACTAGAACATGCTTTGATAGCAAATTTTAAATGGGCCCCCTATAAGTTTGATCTATAATCTCTCTGAATGATCCTTTTCATCCTAGTGATTTTAACTCTATGGAGGGCCCAATCTTCCCTTGACAAATGGGCAAATCCCTTTAACAAATCCCTCACTTAAGCCCTTCATTCCTATGTTTATCGGGAATTGTTTAACTGCTCAAAACCCTCATCACATTATTCTTCCCACCATAATGCCTTATAGCGGAAAACCTTCACAAAGCATGCATAAACACTTTTCACGGCCTATCACAATAACACAAGGCATTCATGGCTTCCAGACCTGAAGGGTTTTATTAACTCAAATGTATGCATTTCGGGTCTAAAGCCCCATCGCAGATTGCTCTCAGCCTAGCCCCAAAGCCATGTGTATAAACAACGCACCCACGGTCTTTGGACCCACCGGCACTGTGAACCGCATTGTATACATTGTTGGGTCTAGCGTCAATCACATATTGCATATTGGTAGAACCTAGAGCCTTATACATATTATGCACAACAATATAGCAGACTCGTCGACCTATCAAATACAATATATATTTTTTTGGGTTTGAAGCTCTATCACACATCGCGATCGGTGGAGCCCCAGGCTTGTGTCTATTGAGATATGTGATAGGGCAGACCCAGTGATATTTATAGACTCCATCACATAAATTTTGAGGTCCGGCCTTGAGCGATCAGGGTGGATTTCCTGTGTTTTCATATGTTTTCCAATTTTTCTGAAATTGCAAAGGATTTGGTTTTTAGTGAAAAAAGCGGGCCTGTGGAGTCCCGATAACGCAATTGCGCATCAGGGTAGTGGAAGGCATGGGTCTAGTGAGCTGAGAGGCGGCCGATACCTAATTGCAATGAAAAGAAGCCCTCGAAGATTGGCCAAGCCTATGGGTTGAGCAGGAAATTGTATGTCGACTGTGTTTTATACGTAAATCCTTTTCACACTTATTCCCACCGTTATAAAAGTTAATGGAAGCAGCATTTTTGTTTCATGTGATTATCTCTGTTATATCGTTCACAATCATGAAGCTAATGGTAGCTATCTTTATAGGTGAGAACTAAAGGATGCGGGAGGGGATTTGAAGAGCCATGCATGTAGAAGCACTGCATTTAAGGGTTTGGCCACAATCCCATGCGTTGCCTGCACATTCTGCAAGCAAAGTTGTCTCGGTCTCCATTGTGGGAAGGAAACACATAGTCACCCTTTTCACCAGCATCAGTTCACTTCCTCAATAGAGGAATCGACCTAACCATTATGCTTTCTACGTGCCAGCAGTCATGCTAATGATCCTATCTCTATGTACTCGATTGGCATGTTTAAAACTGTGGGAAGATGAAGAGGCAGGGTGACCTCAACTTGTTAGCAGTTTCACCAACCTTTCACATCTGTACATACCGATCTATGTAACAACAAGAGGGAATTGAAAGGTCATCGAAGGTCGAGGGTCATTCACGTTTGCATAATTATTACCTCCAAAGAGGAGAAATGGCTTTTGATTTTCGTGAAGAACAGTTTGCTTTATTGTGAATAAGGAGGACTATTTTGGGGAAGAAGGAGCCTTTAGTTTAAGATTCATTGTATTGTTTTGGATCAGAGTGTTATTACTGCCATGAATGTAAATATGATTTGTATTTATGCATATTGATGACTTACAATTCACTATTAGTCTTGTTAAATTGAAGGTGATTCAGTTTCGTGGTTAACTTGCGAATAGTCTCTGGTTTGAAACTAAGTTAAACATTAGTTGCAAGTTTTAATTTCATTAAAGAATGTGGATTCCTATATGAGTGATTAGATTTCAATTTAGCTTTAATACAGTCTTGTTCAACTGTGAATTCAATGATTGATTCATTTGGACTCGAATCTATACTTGATGTTTAATCTTCTTTATCATGCTCATGCCGAACATATATATGATGATTAAACCTCTGTATTATGCTTCTGCAGGATAGCTTAGGATAGCTAGGACTAGATTAGAGTTGCGAGAAGTAGTATAGATAGGATTTAATATATATAGATTAGCGGTTTTATCTTTGTTGATTTAATTGAAGTCTTCCTCCAGGAAACAATCTTTCGACATGTTCAAACAGTTTATGGGGTCCCTTAAAACCCATTGGAGCTAGCCATTCCAAATGAAAACAGGTCTAATTGGGGCTTGCGATCAGGTTAGTTCCCCTTGTTGGCATTGTGCACATTCGCCATGTCAAAAAAAATTCGCTAGAAGGAGGGCCTGAACTGGCCTCTCCATCTTTTCAAGATTTCATCTATAAGTGCCATGCATGGATTCAAAAGGATTAATGTATCGATCATAAATTTCGGAGAGATCCTACCACACATTTGAAAGAGCCTCGTCTTGAAGAAACATAGACCCCTCTAAGTCCTGTATCTCGGTCATGCGAGGAAGACAGACTGTGGGAGTATCCTGTCACTCAAGAACAACCTGTCAGAGCACTTACTCCAGCTTATGCTCATTCCCTCTCTCAGCTTCCCATATTTCACTCTTTACCTCCGAAAAATAAGAGAAATCCAAGCATCTTTATCCTGAGCAAAGATACATTAGCAACCATTTCTCTCAAAGACATTGTGCTAGAATCCTTGCAAAGTATCGACACCCCTTGGGAAGAAATTCCTGAGGATTCCCCTTCTAAAGGTAACTCCTCGCTTGATTTTGAGAATCCTAATGGAGACACCTCCAACCAAAAATTCCTTGTCCATAGTATGGCCAATGTTCCCCCCTCTAGGTGGAAATCACCCTCCACCTCCTCCAAGAGCACTCCCTCCTTGGCTTGCACAGGGTGCTGTAGTGGTACTTGGGTAGCGACATCCCTTATCCAAAAGTACAGAAATAGTGTTACCCAATTTCGACCCTGAGCGGGGAGATACTACTAATAACTATATTCACTATTTATTCCTAGCCTTTTGCACGTTGGGGGTCACTGATGAAGATGTGTGGTGTTGCTTATTCTCTTTTAATTTGACTAGTGTAGCCACCACATGGTATTTCAGTCTAAGAATAGGGTCGATTACCTCTTGGAATGCTTTTCAGTAGGCCTTTTTGGACAAGTTTTGTGATGACAAAACACATGTGGCCTTAATTTTAGAATTATCTCATTTGAAAATGGAAAGCAAGAAGAAAGTTAAGGATTTTAACATTTGGTTCAACACCTTGTTTAACAAAATCCCAACCACCGCTATACCAATGAAAGAGGTACTAATGGAATTCTATATCTCTGATTTCCCTATCCCTACAGTGATGTGGATTAAAAGGAGTAATGTGCAAACCTTACAAGGTGCTATCGATGAAGTGATGAAAGTTAAAAATGAAATGATCAGCCTCACAACATGCCACCCTACAACTGGAGAAAAGATAGCCTCTTAGACATCCAAGAAGAATCATGGAAATGAGAAAAAAGGGGTTGAAACTAAAGAAAAGGACACCATGAATGTGGAAGGTGTTAGTGTCGGTATCTTCATACCTCAGTGAGTGATCAAATTGCTCTTTTGCACGAATATTAGGTGTCTCATCTAATCAACTGCATTCCATTAGGTCATGGATCAACTGATGGTAGGGTTCAATTCATATTTTTTTCCTCATGACATATATCTTCTGACCTCTGTTCATACTTTTCAGGTCATTTATTGTCATCCTATTTTATTTTATTTACAAAAATCAGTTTTAGGGTTTTAGTCTCACTAGGTCTAGGGTTTGTCATTTTGGCAATCCAAAATTGAATAAAAGGTCAACAGGCACATGAGGAGGATTAATAAGTTCATAGAATCATAAATTTGCTTTTAATATGCCCAATAAATCTTTTTTTTTACCTAAAAATTCTATTTTGAGGTGAAAATAGAGTTTTTCCATTTTTATGTACAAATTTCATGTAATTTAAGTGTTTCTATATGTAATAAGTTCATCAACTGCTCTTGGTCACCTTGCTAACTCTAGCAGCTGCTCTTGGTCACCTTGCTAACTCCAACCACTACAAAAACACAAGCACCAAATGCATCAGTCCATCAAATGGTCAAGAAAAAGTCAAATTTCAAATGAAAAACAAAGTTTTTGAAGAAAAGTGACTAAGACTTTATAAAAGTGGGTTTGCAATGATGAAAAATTAAAGTGCATCCATTTATAAATTGAATTGATGTTAGCCATCCATTTTATCGTGTAAAACATCTTTAAAGAGCCAAAATCATGATTTGGAGGAAAATCTAGCACAAGAAGGAGAAAACCCTGTTTTGGTAGCAAATTTGCCTGGCCCTACGCATTAGACTAGTGTTGCACATCAGCCAGTTTCTACCAGTGTAAAAATACAAAGGTGTTGTACTTCAGGCAGGCACTGTGCATTGGGTCTAGTGCACTGCGCATTGGCCAAGGAGGTTCCAAAATCACTCAACTTCATCCTAAACTCTCCCAAAATGCTGCATTTCACTCATTCAAGTATGTTTTCATTGATCTTGAGCTAAATTTAGTCTTCTTCATGTTTTCTTCATGAGTTTTGCTTCTTAAAATAAAAACCCTAGCTTGCCTTCATACATTTCCATCTCATTGCAAAATTTTCACTCCATAACAAAACTAACATTTTTTCCCCTTTTCCATACTTCACTGCCCTAAATATACCCATTAATTCCATTCTCCCTTTCCCCATTCCCCTAAGAAACTAATTCCCTTCATCAAACTCTAAGTCCCTCATAAGTTAAAACCCTAATTTCCTAAACCTGTCCCTTTATTCCCCTACTCCATTTCACATTTGTAAAATCTCTTCGTACTCATCTTCTTTGTTCTCACCCATTGTTGTTGTGAACCATACCATCATTACATCACATCCGTAGAACAAGCATCATGGAAAGAAGCAGTGAATCAAGTTATGAAGAAGATACACTTAGTGATAGCTCAAGGGAAAGAAATGTGTAGCCTAGGAAACCTCACAAGGGTGGAAACATTATTAAGGAGGAACCTATTAGTATGACTGAACTCCTTGCTTGCCCTCTTGCCACCACATGTTTAAGATATCAGTCCTATTTTGAGTTTTGTGAAATGGTTGAGAGGGTCAAATATCATCATGAGTTGGCAATGCAGTTTTTCATAAACATGGAAAATAATTTGGTTCATCTCACTGGGGTCAATTTCACTCTTTCACCAGCTATCATTGTAGAAGCTACAAGAATGCCAGATGTAGGGGAAAAGTGGAACAAAAGGTAGAATATCAGTAAATAGCATTATGAACGTTATATCAAGGCCAAATATCATGGTAAACTTAGCAGGGTGTTTCCTTTCAAATTCTTGGAGGACTGGTATGTTCCACTCATGAAGCTTTTCATCAAATACTTCACATGTGAGGGTAGGTTCTTCAGACTTTATGCATACCATATCATATTACTTATGCACTTCACCAGGGTTAGAATGATGAGTATTCCTTATTTCATATGTAAAAACATAGAGAGGATGAATGTGATTGCGAAAAGAAAACCATATCCACAACAACTCAATAGTATCTATCATTTTTTTGTCATCAAAATTGTTGTTTTGCATCAACTCACTCAGTTGGGAGTGTCATGGGAAACTTTCATTGCCCATGAATGCTTCAAGGGGCCTCAAATATTTGTAGATCGTCAAGAGGAAGGTGAACCTTCCGGGCAACAAAAAAATCCTGAAACTAAAACAGAAGAGGCTCATATTCTTGTGTTTAAGAGGACTAGGATGCTTTTTGCAGCTGCCAATTGAGTACTATCTCCACCAGGGGTGGAAGGGGTCTCGTTCTCTTCACTAGACCAGAAGAAAATGCTATCTTCGCCAGGGGTGAAAGGGGCTTTTCCTTCTTCCCCAACTAAACAGGTACAGGGAAAAGACAATGGAAAGCAACAGATGCACGAAGAGGGCCCTACTTAAGGGTAGGACAGGGATTTTGTGTTGATTGAGGAGGATGACATTGATTTGGGCTCTCAAAGCTCAAGCCTCAAGGATATGATTATCAAAGAGAAGGAGGATAAAATCCAAGCCTTATCACTTGACCTTGAGAGGGCCAAATGGATCATCAACTATCTTGAGTAGGAAAATAAGCAACTGGAAGATAAACAAGCTATTATGGATCTACAAACTATTAGAGAAAATAGGCAAGAGGCAAAAAGAAGAAAAATCAAAATGACATCCCTTGAGAAAGAAATTGAAGCTGACCGAGAGTCATGGTTGGAAAGGGTGAAAATTCACCTTGAGAAGATTCTTAAGAAAGCTAGCAAGGAAAAGAAAATGTTGCGCCATATGGCTTATCATTACTTAGCTCGGAATAAAATTTGCAAGACAAGGATGAACAGGCTAAAATCTAAGTTGAAGAGAACCTTGAGGGCCAAGAAGGAACAAGATAAAATTAGAATTTTGGCTGAAGCTTCATTAGCTCATCAAAGAAGTTATTAAGCTTGCCTCTTGCCAAATTTGGAAAAAAATTTGGAAATTTTTGTCATTTCACAATTTTGTAACTAAAAGCATAGGAATTTTTAGTTGATGCACAACGCCACTGGCGCTGCGCATTGAGTTAGCTCAGTATTTTGAAAAATGGCTTGGATTTTTGGATTCCTCATGGAACAAAAAATGAAACCCATAAAGTTTCATAGAATTTAGAGGAGATCTGGGTCACCTAAAGGGCAATAACCACCTAAACAATGCCCTCTCTACCACTTTTTAGACCCATAGAAACCAGTCTTGGGAGAAATGATATTTGGAGGAGCAAATCAACTCCAAATTAGAAAATTCAAAGTGTTTCAGAAACTAGACAGGTAGAGCTTTCCAGAAAGCTATCTTAGGCCGGATTTGGTGAAGTATAAGGCCTATAAAATCAACCTTGAAGTGGCACTATGCATTAGGCTCAGGGCGTTATGCATCAGGCAAATTTTTGCCAGTTTTGCCTAAAAACTCATAATTTCACCTAGTTTGAATATCAATTGATTTTTTATTTTCTCCTTGGTTAATTAATGATGTAATATGATGTAAATATGATGAAAAATGACTTTATTAGGTAGACACATCAGTTAGAGGTGGTTTGAGGTTGAATGAATCAATTTCCATAGTTTTAGAGGCAAGCTGTTCCACTGCCTATTTTCTAGTTCCTAGTTTAGATGTTGTTGAAACAGCTCCTTGACTCATGGATTCAACCCTTGATGGCTAGCATAGGTGGTTTTATGCCTATACCATGTACTTTCTTAGTCATTTGTCAAGGTTGGACTTTTGTGAATGCTTTGAGCTTCATTGTAAATCACTTCTGCAGTTTGGTAAGGAAATGAACCACGGTTTTCAACATTTTGTGGGATTCTTGTGGCAATGTGTCTTATCATTGTTTCTTCCTTTTGTTATTTATTTTCTCTCATGTGTTATATGTGCCAACATATATTTCTTTCTTCATAACTAAATGAATCTAGATAAATAGGTGGAATCCATTGATATTCAGTGCTCTGCCTTCAGATACATTTAATTTTTAATGTTTTCTGTTGTTTAAAGAGGACTCATGAACCTTGCATGCCCTATCCAACTCCTCACAAGTCTTAGAATTACCATCACACCCAATTAAAAGTGCCAAAACACCTACCTATCTCACCCCACAAAACTCCTACAAATCTAAGTTTATTTCGTGGACCCAAAGCTGCCTTTCTCACTTGATCCAGCAACCAACCATCAAAATCAAACAACATCCTATGACCTAATGTACCTAGCCTAAGATCAACAGTTATTATCAGTCATCTCAAGCCCTAATTGCCATATTCTAATTAAGATTGACAAGGAGAGAGCCCTCTCTCGACCTAGTAGGGCTAGCTACCAAGTTAAGTGTAGTTTGATGTTACCCTAGACCTGCCTTCCTTTAGCCTAAGGTAGATTTAGGCCCTAACATAGTGGCAACTCCACTAGGGAAGAAAAACTGAAAAAGAATTACCCTAATACTTTTAAAACAATTCTAGAATTTTGGATGATAGGTTTAGAATTCATTTGGCTTAATAGATTGTAATGACCATTTGAAATTTGGGAAAAATTCAACACACTAGCTTCGAGAAGATACACTAGGGCCAATCCTAATCCTAATCCTCCTCCTGTGTTTAAAAATCCAAATCTCATTCCAAGAATACTCAGGCAAGAAATTTCTTTGAGTCCAAAACTAGTTTGCTAATCTCATTCATGCCCATTTGTATTTCAATATCTTGAAGATCTCCTGTTTGATGAACATTTTGACGTATCTTTGTTTGAAACTAAATCTAAAACTGTGATTGGTGATACTATTTTAAATCCAGAATTTGTCCAATATCTTGAAATTGAAAGAGCGAATAGATCAATTGACGCTTATATTTTGAATTCACTTCAAACATCTGTCGTGACCACCAATATTCCTGAGCTCTTAGAATCTGCATCTGTTACTCTTGGTTCATCTGTTGTCTTGTCTAGTTCTGAAGTTCATTCTCAAGCTTAGTTTATCCCCACTCTTCCCGTGAAACCTACCATATCTTATTAGAGATCTGTTGTCCCTTCTCCCCCTTAAACACCTCAAACATCTGTCATATCTTCTCCTCCTTCGACACCTCATACACCCATCACATCAACTTCTGTTGTTGTTATAAATCCTCCTGCTTCTCCAAGTCCAGCTTCCAATCCACCTTGATCAATGGCTGCAAGATATGCGCCTCTCATTTTGCCATAGAACTTGGATGATATGCCTGCTGATTACCAAAGTAAAATTCCATTGTTTGATGCTACCCAAGGTATCACAACACAACAACATGTTGACAGGATGAATGACTTCTTTGATCTTCATGAGATAGATGAAGGGAATGTGACCATGCGATTATTTGTAACAAGTTTTGGAGGCAAGGTGTGAAATTGGTTCAGAGCACTTCCCGCAGGGACCATCAATACATTGTTGGCTCTTCATAAACAATTTCTAGATCATTGGGAGGTAAAGAAAAATCCACTCCAAATTCTTTCTAAGTATGGAAATATAAAGAGGAATGTTGGTGAAAGTGTTCAGGATTACTATGTAAGATTCAATACTGTCTATAATGATATTCGAGTTATATCAAGCCTTCGATGGGGCTGTCTTTGATAAAAATTCCCGATGGTTTTGATCCCGACATGGCATACCAATTGAGAGAATGAGATCCTGCTACATTGGAGGATATGTAGAAAATTGCAGTGAGTGTGGAGGCAAATCTGCTAGCTAAGAGAGCGAGGATGAAGACCGAGAAGAAAGTGACCATAAAAGAAGAATCATCTTCCTCTGATCATTTTCTTCATAAAATTGAGAAAATGTTTGATAGATTCACAATTGTAGATAAGCCTGAGGCATCAACAGAAATCAAAATTTCTGTGGTGAGTAGCAACCACAGTTCAAAATTAAACAGCGGGAGCAAAGAGCACAAGATCAATTAGCACAACAGTAAGTCAAAACACCTCTACAGCAGAACTATGTGCATGGTCCGGAGTTAGAGGATGAAGAGAATCCAATAGGACAGGAAAATCACTTTTCTACAACAGATGGTTACCCTATTTATATCACGGAGGATAAGGAATATTCAGAAAGCCTGGCTCGATAGAAAGATGAGGATTTTATACTAGCCAATGAAACAATTTTGGAGGAAGAATCAGATGAATATCAAAGGGGATATATGAATGCACTGATAGTGCAACAAAGACAGTTTTCTCTTAGGAGCAGGGATGTACCAATCAATCTAATTCAAAAGTGGAAGGAAGTAGCACAACTAAAGAATGATTCTCCAAATGTTGAGAAAAAATGAAAGGAGCCAATAGATCCTACTTCCAACAAAGTACAATCTGCAAATGAGAAGTCAAATCAGCCAGGTACAACAAAGGAAAAGTCTGAAAAGAAGAATTCTCTGACCAAAGAGGTAGATAAAACTACAACCTTTAGCTTAGAGAATGAGATTACTAAGTTAAAAGTGTCGATACCTTTTACTGAATTAATGAAGGATAACAGTTATAAGAGTCAAATGTCAAAGATTTTGAATGTAGATCCCTTGTCTGATATGGTTAATGTGGAAGATGACTAAACCGAGCTTATTTTTGGTCCAGCATTAGAATTCTAATCTAAGGATGGTGAAGTAGCCCCATTTTACATCACCCTTAGATTACATTATTATGCCTTACACAATGCCATGTTTGGTTTAGGAGCATCTCACAATCTGATGCCAAAGGCAATTATGGAAAAATTCGGTTTGGACATCACTCGCAAGTATCATGATCTTTATTCCTTTGATTCATGTAGGGTTAGATGTATTGGTCTCATTAAGGATTTGGTTGTGACTTTTGATCAGATTCCAACAAAGAATGTTCTCATGGATGTAGTTGTGGCTGACATTCCCCCTAGATTTGGCATGCTTTTATCTAGGTCGTGGGGTTCAAAATTGAAAGGGACATTGCAACTAGATTTCTCCTATGCCACTATTCCCATGTTTGGTCAGCTGAGAAAATTATATAGGGAGAAGAAGATGAAGTATATGATCACGAGCAAGGAGAAACCTTTGAATCATCCAATTAACTATGTACATACATATTTAGAATCTTTTGTTCTTTATTCAGATAGTGATTTTAATGATGTGAATAGTCAACTAGTTGAAGTGGAAGATATTCCAGAGATAACATAAAATTTTATGGTAGTACTTGATCAAGAGAGACAAAGGCTTGAAAGTACTGCTGAACAGTCTACATTCCACCAGCAGTAGAAAATTGATGGATAACATCCAAAGGTAGAAAAGCAGGCAGAATTCCAACACTTGGAGGAAGAAGTCGGTTTGTGGAGGATGGATTTTGATGGAGCAGTAGGTATGGATGATGGATGAATTGGGATTTGGATACGCAACCCTATTTTCCTACCAAATAAAGTCCCAAGTAATGTAAGAATTTGTTCATATGAATTGGCTTTCAATTGTTCTAACAATGAGGCCGAGTATGAGGCACTGATTATAGGGTTGAAGATACTCAAGAAGTTGACTGCAAAGAGAATTTCAGTTTAAGGTGACTTAGAATTAGTAATCAAACAAGTCAAGGGTGAATACAAATCCAAACATCCATGAATGAGGGCTTACTGTAATGTAGTTTTAGAAATTTTGAGGTTGTTTCTATACCATACTTTGACATGTGTCCCTCGTACACAAAATGTTATTGCAGATTCTCTTGCTATAGCTGCAAGTAACTTAAAGATCCCAATGAATTCAAACAATAAGTTTTAAATTCATGTGAAGCATCACCCAGCTATCCCTGATAATCTAAGATATTGGCAGGTGTTTCAGGATGACAAAGAAATTGATGGTTTTCTGCAAAATGAAGGCCAGTATAAAGATACTTCTATAGATGCTAAGCAAGATGATGGTGAACCAGAAATGGAGGTAAATCAAATGGAAGTCTTGTAGTTGAAAGACAATTTCATCCCTAAAGGCCTTATACCTTTAGAGGAATTGTTTGAATAAGATGATGTAGCCCGAAAACCAAGCTTAGTGCTGACCAAGAAGGGCGTTGAAGATGTAAATATTGGAACAACAAAAAATCCAAAGATGGTGAAGTTGTCAAAGGCATTACCTCCTCAGGTAAAAGCTAAATACATTAGTTTATTGTCTTCATTTTCTGATGTATTTGGATGGGACTATACAGATTTAAAGGAGTACGACAAAAGTATAATTCAACACATAATTCCTATTAATCCAAATCAGAAGACGTTTCACAAAAGCTGAGAAGAATAAATCCAAAGTTGTTTCCCTCAATAGAAAAAGAGGTGAATCGATTATACAAGGCTGGTATAATTGGTCTGATCAGATTTTCAGGTTAGATCTCCAATTTGGTCCCCGTGAGGAAGAAGATAGGTGAGATTAGATTGTGCATTGATTTTAGAAATTTGAATAAAGTGTCATTAAAAGATAACTATCCATTGCCAAAAATGGACCACATTCTCCTAAGAGTAGTTCGAGCATCTCGTATGTCACTACTAGATGGATATTCCGGCTATAATAAAATTTTGGTTCATGAAGATGACAGGGACATGATAGTATTCACCACTCCTTGAAGGACATTCCACTATGCCAAGATGTCGTTCAGTTTAAAGAATGCTGGTGCAACATTCCAGCGTGCCATGGACATTGCCTTCGCAAATGAGAAAGATGTGTTTTTAGTAGTGCATCTTGATGATTTGACCGTCTTTTCAAATTCATATGAGGAGCATCTTTACCATCTAAAAAAAAAAAAATTCAGCGTTGCAGAAAATATGGGATATCACTTAATCTCAAAAAGAGCTTGTTTTATATGGATGAAGGGAAACTTCTCTGTCACATAATATCAAAAGAAAGAATCTGCATCGATCCTGCTAGGGTGGAAGCTATACAAAAAATAGATTTTCCTTGTAATAAGAAAGAGATCCAAGCACTTAATGGTAAGATGAACTTCTTACGTTGTTTTTTGCTTAATCTAGTTGAACACTTGAGGGAAATTACAAATATGTTGAAGAAGGATAGTGTGGTCAAGTGGACAGAGGAAGCTATGAAGTCTTTCAACCTGGTAAAGTTGGCTCTTTCTTCAGCTCTGATTCTAATCAGTCCGAATTATTCATAGGATTTTATATTATTTTCATTCGCTTCTGAACATACTATGGCAGCAGTTCTAATGAAGAAAAGAGATTAGCTAGAAAAGCCAATTGCCTTTTTTAGTAGGACAATAAGAGATGCAGCCTTGAAATATAACATCGTTGAGAAGCAAGCTCTCACCTTGGTGAAAGCTTTGAAATTTTTTTGGGTATATATTTTGCACTCTCATATCCTTGTTTACGTCCCTAATGTAGTAGTCAAAGATGTTTTGGTACAAACAGATCCAGAAGGAAGGTGAGGCAAACAGATTGCAACATTGCTATAATATGACTTGGAGATAAAGCCAACAAAGCTAATCAAGGGGCAGGGTCTAGCAAAGTTGATGGCAGAGTCTAATTTACATGCATTTGACATAAACCTGATTGTAGCCATGTCTAAAGAAGATGAAGATAATTCGTTGATTCAGGTATCTAAAATTTTTCTCCATTCTCCTTGGTATTCAGATATTGTATACGTGCTCCAGCACCTTTCACCACCACCAGGTATGGCTAAAAATAAAGGCAGAAATATGAAACTTAAGGCTGCTAGATTTTGTATTTTAAACAATGCACTTTATTGGAAGGATCCCGAAGGCATTTTGCTGAATTGCTTAACCGAAGAGGAAGCACAACAGGTCATGAGTGATTTTCATAAGGGAGACTGTGGAGGTCACTTATTTTGGAAGACGACGGCTGATAAAATTTTGAGAGTAGGGTACTATTGGCCTACCTTGTTTGCTGATGTTTATAAAACTGTCACAAGCTATCATGAATGTTAGATTTTTCAGGAAAGAAGAAAGTTGCAGCCTCTACCTCTCAAGCTGGTTGAAGTTAGTGCACTGTTTTAGCGATGGGCCTATATTTTATTGGAGAGATTCATCCCACATCTTCAGCTCAGCACAAGTGGTTCTTGACAACGACGGATTATTTCACAAAGTGGATTGAGGCAATCTCCAGTTGATAGGCTACGAACTCGGTAATAATTCAGTTTCTTGAAAATAATATTTTGTCACATTTTGGCTGTCCTAACAAACTTATTACAGATAACATGCTTACTTTCAATTCCAAAAATATGATTGAATTTTGCAGCAAATACAAAATTACCTTGGGGCATTCTACTGCATATTATCCACAAGGTAACGGATTGGTTGAATCTTCAAACAAATAATTGCTTAACATCATTAAAAAGCTACTGGAAACCAATAAGAAGAGTTGGCATAAAAAATTGGTTAATACACTATGGGCGGATAGAGTAAGCCAAAGGAAGTCAATAGGAATGTCTTTGTTTGAGATTGTATATGGTATTGACACGGTGTTCCCGAAATCTCTCGAACTCCCGGTTGTTAAAATTCTGCAGGAAGCTAGCAGTGAGGGAGATTATTTTCAGTGGAGAATAAGCCAAATGATCCATTTACAAAAAACAAGAGAAGAAGTTTTTCAGAATACCTTTAGGATGCAAGAGAGAATTAAAAAGATTTATGATCGGAAGGCAAAGGCGAACAAATTTTAGATTGAAGACATAGTGCTAAGGTAGGATGCTAGAAACGAGGATAAAGGAAAGCATGACAAGTTTGAGAACCTCTGGAAGGGACCATACAGAATTGTTGCATATAGAGGCCAAAATGCTTTTCTTCTCAAATAAATGAACGGCAAAGATTTTCCAGGAGGGCCGATAAATGGTCCGCTTCTGAAACATTATTGTCTCTGAGAATTTTTTCTGCTATCACATTTTGTCATTGTACATACCATTTTATTTCTTTCATTGCAAAAGTTGCATTATCACCATTCATTTAGCTTGGGGCCCGAAGTGAAGGCTATAAAGTTGAATGTTTGGCTTCAGTCTTTGATTATTTAGTGTCAGTTGTTTGAGTCTTAGTTGAGTTGGTTTAGTTTTGAGTCTTGAATTCAAGGTATTCGTTTTGGTGTTCTCAAGTTATTGACTCTATATTGCCCAGTGGATGAAGGCACTTATCTATTTCTAGAGATCTGTGGTTATTGGCACCTCCAAGGAGCTACCATCCCCATTGGAGCCAATGTTAGTGTCGGTTTCCTCATACCTCCATTAGTGATCAAATTTCTCTTTTGCACGCATATTAAGTGTCTCATCCGATCAACTGCATTCCATTAGGTCATGGATCAACTGATGGTAGGGTTCAATTCATATTTTTTTTTCCTCATGACATACATCTTACTAACTTCTGTTCATACTTTTCATGTCATTTACTATCATCCTGTTTCATTTTATTTACAAAAATCAATTTTAGGGTTTTAGTCTCACTAGGTCTAGAGTTTGTCATTTTGGTCATCCAAAATTGAATAAAAGGTTAGTAGGCACATGAGGAGGATTAATAAGTTCATAGAATCATAAATTTGCTTTTAATATGCCGAATAAATCTTTTTTTTACCTCAAAATTCTGTTTTGAGGTGAAACCAGAATTTTTCCATTTTTATGTACAAATTTCATGTAATTTAAGTGTTTCTATATGTAATAAGTTCAGCAGCTACTCTTGGTCACCTTGCTAACTCAAGCCACTGCAAAAACAAAAGCACCAAATGCGTCAGTGCATCAAATGGTCAAGAAAAAGTCAAATTTGAAATGAAAAATAAAGTTTTTGAAGAAAAGTGACTAAGACTTTATAAAAGTGGGTTTGCAATGAGGAAAAATTAAAGTGCATCCATTTATAAAGGAAATTCATGTTAGCCATCCATTTCATTCTGCAAAACATCTTTGAAGAGCCAAAATCGTGATTTCGATGAAAATCGAGCAAAGGAAGGAGAAAACCCTGTTATTGTAGCAAATTTGCCTAGCGCTGTGCATCAGAGGGTTGGCGTTGTGCATTAGACTAGCACTACACATCACCCAGTTTTTGTTAGTGTAAAAATGCAAAGGCGCTGCGCATCAGGCAGGTGCTGCACATTGGGCCTAGTGCGCTGCACATTAGGCCCAGTGCGCTACGCATTGGCCAGGGAGGTTCCAAAATCACTAAACTTCATCCTAAACTCTCCCAAACACTGCATTTCACTCATTCAAGTACTTTTTCATTGATCTTGAGCTAAATTTAGTCTTCTCCATGAGTTTTTCTTCTTAAAATCAAAACCCTAGCTTGCCTTCATACAATTCCATCTCATTGCAAAATTTTCACTCCATAACAAAACCAACATGTTTTTCCCTTTTCCATACTTCATTGCCCTAAATCTACCCATTAATTCCATTCTCCCTTTCCCTATTCCCCTAAGAAACTAATTCCCTTCATCAAACCTTAAGTCCCTCATAAGTCAAAACCCTGATTTCCTAAGCCTGTCCTTTTATTCCCCTACTCCATTTCACATTTGTAAAATCTCTTCATACTCATCTTCTTTTTTCTCGCCCATTGTCATTGTGCATCATACCATCATTACATCACATCCCTACGACAAGCATCATGGAAAGAAGCAGTGAATCAAGTTATGAAGAAGAAACACTTAGTGATAGCTCAAGGGAAAGAAATGTGCAACCCAGGAAACCTCACAAGGGTGGAAAAATTATTAGGGAGGAACCTATTAGCATGACTAAACTCCTTCCTTGCCCTCTTGCCACCACATGTTACAAATATCAATCATGTTTTGAGTTTTTTAAAATGGTTGAGAGGGTCAAATATCATCATGAGTTGGCAAGGCAGTTTGTCATAAACATGGAAAATAATGTGGTGCATCTCACTGGGGTCAATTTCACTCTTTCACCAGCTATCATTCCAGAGGCTATAAGAATGCCAGATGTAGGGGAAAAGTGGAACAAAAGGCAGAATATCAGTAAAAAACATTATGAACCTTATATCAGGGCCAAATATTATGATAAACTTAGCAGGGTGTTTCCTTTGAAATTCTTGGAGGACCGGTATGTTCCACTCATGATGATTATCATCAAATACTTTACATGTGAGGGTAGGTACTCCAGACTTTATGCGTACCATATCAGATTACTTATGCACTTCACCAAGGTCAGAATGATGAGTATTCCTTACTTCATATGTAAAAACATAGAGAGGATGACTGTGATTGCAAAAGGAAAACCATATCCATAGCAGCTCAATAGTATTTATCATTTTTTTGTCATCAAAATTGTTGTTTTGAATCAGCTCACTCATTTGGGAGTTTCATGGGAAACTTTCAATGCCCATGAATGCTTCAAGGGGCCTCAAATATTTGTAGATCGTCAAGAGGAAGGTGAACCTTCCGGGGAATGAAAAAAGCCTGAAACTAAAACAGAAGAGGCTCATGTTACTGTGCTTGTTACTTATGAAAGAGGCACTAGGATGCCTTTTACAGCTGCCAAATGAGTACTATCTCCACCAAGGGTGGAAGGGGTCTCGTTTTCTTCACCGGACCACAACAAAATGTTATCTTCACCAAGGGTGAAAGGGGTTTTTCCTTCTTCTCCATCTAAATAGGTACAGGGCAGAGACAAAGGAAAGCACCAGATGCATGAAGAGGGCCCTACTGAAGGGCAAGATAGGGATTTTGTGTTGATTGAGGAGGATGACATTGATTTGGGCTCTCAAAGCTCAAGCCTCAAGGATATGATTATCAAAGAGAAGGAGGTTGAAATCCAAGCCTTATCACTTGACCTTGAGAGGGCCAAATGGATCATCAACTATCTTGAGCAGGAAAATAAGCAACTAGAAGATAAACAAGCTATTATGGAGCTTCAAACTATTAGAGAAAATAGGCAAGAGGCAAAAAGAAGAAAAATCAAAATGACATCCCTTGAGCAAGAAATTGAAGCTGACCGAGAGTCATGGTTGGAAAGGGTGAACATTCACCTTGATAGGATGCTTGAGAAAGCTAACAAGGAAAAGAAAATGATGCACCATATGGCTTATCATTACTTAGCTTGGAATCAAATTTGCAAGACCAGGATAAACAGGCTAAAAGCTAAGTTAAAGAGAACCTTGAGGGCCAAGAAGGAACAAGATAAACTTATAATTTTGTTTGAAGATTCATTAGCTTAGAAAAGAAGTTAGTAAGATTTTCTCTTGCAAAATTTGGAAAAAGATATGGAAATTTTTGTCATTTCACAATTTTTTAATTTAAAACATAGGAATTTTCAGTTGATGCGGAGCGCCACAGGCACTGCACATTGAGTTAGCTCATTATTTTTCAAAATGGCTTGCATTTGTGGATTCCTCATGGAAATGAAATGAAACCCAGAAAGTTTCATAAAATTTGGAGGAGATCTAGGTCACCTAAAGGGCAAAAAACACCTAAACATTGCCCTCTCTCCCACTTTTTAGACCCACAGGAACCAGTCTTGGAAGAAATGATTTTTGGAGGGGCAAATCAACTCCAAATCAGAAAATTAAAAGTGTTCCAAAAACCAGATATCCCAAGCTTTCGAAAAAGCTATCTTGCACTCGATTTGGTGAAGTGTAAGACCTCTAAAATCAGCCTTGAATTGGCACT
Organism: Pinus taeda; assembly: GCA_000404065.3. Classification (NCBI taxonomy): domain Eukaryota; kingdom Viridiplantae; phylum Streptophyta; class Pinopsida; order Pinales; family Pinaceae; genus Pinus; species Pinus taeda. The sequence continues at coordinate 33,786 of APFE031706225.1, forward strand.
GCGCATCAAGTTCAGGGCGCTATGCATCAGGCAAATGTTTTGCCAATTTTGCCTAGTTTGACTATCAATTGAATTTTTATTTTCTCCTTGGTTAATTAATGATTTAATATGATGTAAATATGATGAAAAATGACTTGATGAGGTAGATACATCAGTTAGAGGGGTTTGAGTTTGAATGAATCAATTTCCATAGTTTTAGAAGCAAGTTGTTCCACTGCCTATTTTCTAGTTCCTAGTTTAGATGTTCTTGAAATAGCTCCTTGACTCATGGATTTGACCCCTGATGGATAGAATAGGTGGTTTTATGCCTATATCATGTACTTTATTAGTCATTTGTCAAGGTTGGACTCTTGTGGATGCTTTGAGCTTCATTGTAAATCATTGTTGCAATTTGGCAAAGAAATGAACCAGGGTTTTGCAACATTTTGTGGGATTCTTGTGGTAATGTATCTTGGCATGTTTCTTCCTTTTTTATTTAGTTTCTCTCATGTGTTATATGTGCCAGCATCTATTTCTTTCTTCATAACTAAATGAATCAAGATAAATAGGCGGAATCCATTGATATTCAGTGCTCTGCCTTGAGAATGCATTTAGTTTTTAATGTTTTTTGGTGTTTGAAGAGGACTCATGAACCTTGCATGCCCTTTCCAACTCCTCACTAGTCTTAGACTTACCATCACACCCAATTCAAAGTGCCAAAACACCTACTTATCTTGCCCCATAAAACCTCCTGCAAATCTAAGTTGATTTCCTAGACCCAAAGCTGCCTTTCTCACTTGATCCAGCAACCAACCATCAAAATCAAACAAAATACTCTAGCCTAATGTACCTAGTCTAAAATCAACAATTATTATCAGTCATCTCAAGCACTAATTACCATATTCTAACTGAGATTGACAAGGAGAGAGCCCTCTCCCGACCTAGTAGGGCTAGCTACCACGTTAAGCATTGTTTGATGTTACCCTAGACCTGCCTTCCTTCAGCCTGAGGTAGATTTAGTCCCTAACATAAGGGTTGCATTGGATCATTAAGAAACTTATGAACATAGTCATTGATATGAAAAAGAGTCATGGAGAGATTGATACTGGTAATAGAGGAGACTATAACAATAGAAATCCCTTCAAGACTTTCTATTGTAAGAAAATAGAAAGTTGTCATGGTCAACTTGTGCTACTTGCTCCACCCAGTGAAGCGGCTTTAAACACAAAAGATTTGGCTCTTATTGGATTGCTCTTTAATAAAGAAGAACCTGTACTAGAGCTCAAACTGGAATAAGGAGACAAGGAGGAATACCAAGTAGAAGAACCCTCGGATGAGGAAACCCAGATTAATGTACTGTGGGATTTCCATAATGACGAGAATGGCGATGAAGGAGATAACATTGCAGAAACCAACACTAATGAAATCCACATGTGAAGTAAAGGGTCACGCCTAGATACAACAAAGCCCTCAGACCGAAAAAAGCAAGATGTTCACCCTATGAAAGAATCCACTCCTAGAGTTCCTGTTGATAATAGTAGACCTGGCAGTCAATCCAAGAATGCCCCTGTTGCAAGTTACCAAGAGAGAGAAAATGCATCTCCCACTGCAACAAAAGCTACTCAAGACAGTAAACTCCCATATAAGAATGGAAAAACAGGTATGTTTACTTTGCCATATCCTATTTATGACATTGATTACAATATTGTGGATGATCTCAAGAAGTCTAGGGCTAATATCACATATTTTGACTTGTTGAAATTAATGCAGCAAAGAGATTTTCTGCTGAAAGCTATGAATGAGTGGAACTGCAAAACCCACACCACCTCAAGCACCGAAACCAAGAAGTTAATGTCCAAACCTATTATTACGACTAGCGCAACCCAAATGCCATCAGCTATGGAGGCCACATTGTCTAAAATGAATCGAAAGCCCTAAGATGTCAGTGCAGCCATGATAGGGAGGAAATCAAAATCTATGACTCCACCCTTCCTTATCACATTTGAAATCTTCAACATGAATGTGAATAATTGCTTAGTAGACTTTGGTGCCTCATCCTCTGTTATGCCTCACGCTGTTGCTGAGAGACTTCAGGAAATACCCGATAAAACTGAAACTTGAATTATGCAGTTGGACAGAACGAATGTGAGAGTTATTGGGGAGTTGAAAGATGTGTTAATTCGGATGGCTCCCAAGCCTCAATACACTAAATTCATTGATATAGTGGTAGTGGATATACCCGAGGCTTATGGGATGCTTCTTAGTAGGGATTTGTCATGAAATCTAAATGGATATTTCTCAACTGATTGGTCCCATATTTTGTTGCCTCAGAGGGGAAAAATTGATATGCTAAGAGTGGACTGGAAAAGATACATGAAGTACGTGGTAACGGAACCAAAAAACCCTAATGAACCTATAATATTCTATAACTCTCTCCTTGGGAATTACAGTTCTAATGTTTATACCACAAAAACTTGTTTCGGGGAGTACCATGTAGAAACATTCAAGGAGGCTTTGACAAATACACAGTTTGAAGAAAGAATTAAACACCCCCATAATTTAACTAATGAATTACCTTGTATTATAGTATATGATAGGACTAAATGCATAGGAAGTAGTTCTTTTAGCATAACATTAAAGTTTATTTTTGGGACACTTCACTTTGATGACTCTAACTGTCTTGAAAGTGCAGGTGCTGGGAGCATTTTCATTGGCCCACTAGGGAACCAATGCCTAATGGCCAACCAGTTGGAATGCACACGCACCAGTAACACAGCAGAACATGAAGGCTTGCTAAAAGGCCTAACAAGAGCCATTGAAGGGAATATAAAAAATCTCAGAGTTTTTGATGATCCACAGATAATGGTGAACTAGGTAAAGAAAAGGATACACTACAGTTCGCCACACCTGGTGAGGTATCAACATGAGGTATGGAGTTTAATTGGCAATTTCGATTCTTTCAATGTCACATACATACCTCGAAAGTATAACCAGGATGTCGATCTGATGGATGCTATGGCTGTGAAACTTTTTCCTAATCTTAGATTAAACAGGAATAGATTTCATGTTGAATTTATTTTTGATAACATCTCAAATTGGCAGGTGTTCGAAGGTGATAATCAAATCCATGAGTTCTTTCATTGTGAAAGAACACTCAGAAACATAGCCATTAACAAAAAGGAGCATGGCAAGCTTATAAACGGAAATGAATACGAAGTGATATCTTTCATCAAGAAAATTATTTAGTTTTCATCTCTCATGAGTGAGCCAATAGGTAAGCACACAAAATTACAACAGTCAAGGCTAAGCCCATTCCAAGTTGTGGAAAAAATTGGTCATAGAATTTACAGATTGAAAACCTTACAAGGAGAAACTGAAAAATTCCCTGTTAATGTTAAATATTGACATTGTACAATTATTTTCCCCACCAAATGTTGTTTCTTCAAAGATAAGGTTCTTCTGAGTGATAATGTCTTTTTGGGTAGCCACGAAGAGGTAAAGCAGTTGTCTAAATGACTATATTCTATATAGAGGAGAATATGAAGACAAAGAGATATGTTTGAGATGTGATCATAACAGGTAATGTAAATTAAAAATGGGTAAATCACATGGTCCTCCTCACAATATATTGAGGCACATGCCTACAATCCAAATGAGTCAAAGGATCTTTTGTTGTAAATGATTAGCTATTTTGCAGGGATGGCATTCCTCACAAATAATTGAGTCGAGATTTATATGAATCCCAACATATTCAATAGCCATGAAGCATATAAAGGATACATGGCCTGAAAAATTCAAGGACGAGGTATGGAATCTACAACTCAACATAGCCATGGATGGTGTTAACCCATATTCCCTCCATAACACTAACTATTCTATTAGGCATGTAGTGGTGATCAATAACAATGTTCACCCATGGTTGTCCATGAATAATGAACATCTTATGTTGGATCTCATAGTATCTAGTAGAAGACAAGTGAAGAATATGAATCTCTACTTACAACCATTGGTAGATGAATTGAAGGAATTGTGTGAAGGGATACATGTATATGTTGTATCAAGAACCATTTCAAGAGAGAGGAGCTTTACATTATATGGAATATGTGCTTACACCATACATTATTACGTAGGATTTGGAGTTTGATCTAGTAAATTACATTTTTATTGATTTGTTTATATACATAAAAATAGTGTTTGACATATTAATTTAATTCATTGCAATTGCTTTGATCTTCATGGTCACTAATGTGTCAACCTGTATACAATAATTTCATAGGTCTTATAACAAAAGAGTATCATGGATGCAAATGTTATGGACCTTCTCTCAAGGCTAGGTGGTCCAACAACCTATGAAAGCTAATGTATGACTGCTCCAGGGTATTCCTCCAAGAATATCACCCTTACATAATAGAAACATCCTCTTTCAATGGTAAACCAGAGAGAACCCAAAGGCTTGAAATAATGACACCAACTAAATGGCTTGGAGTATATGAAAGAGAGGAAGAGGAGGTTGCAAAATTTTTCGATTCAAATGGGGATCCTATGTTCGACGATCCAGAATTATAATACACCTATATTGAGAAATTTTCCATTAGGATGAAAAGGAAATTTGTCTTTTATGAGCTCCCATATTGGGAGCATCTTAAGATTTCCCACTTGCAGGATCCCATGCATATATTTAAAAATGTTTCATCTAATTTATGGAGGAACTTATCATTGAAATAAAATGGCGCATTGGCTATTAGGAGAGATCTTATTTATTCAAAAGCTAAAAATAAAAAATTTCCATGGCAAGAAACTAGAGAAGAGGTTGGTCCCTCTTGGTATTTCAGATAAGGTGATGCCCCATCGATTTTAAAGAACACTGATCTTTCTTTGGTAAAGGAAGTTATAATGAGTGTGAGGGTGCCTTCCTTATATGGGTCATCACTACGACACTGCTTCAATGTGGAAGACCGTTTGTCGAGGTTGAAATCACATGACCATTTGAACCTTCTAAGAGTATGTATGCCATTTTTTTTTCTTTTTTTTATGCAATGGGATATTTTACAATTAATTTTTCTATAATTTACTATTTACAGTGCAGTGGCATTATCATCTACTCATGTGTTGGTGTTTCTAGCATGACTTCCCCAAAGACCTACGATGTGCCATATCGAAATTGTCAACATTTGTATGTTGGATCACATCAAAGGAAATTCATATGGCTAGCATTTCATGGTGGCATCAAGAGATAGTTGAGATTGTTTGTGTGTTTGAGAAGGAACTATCGATAAGTTTCATGGACTTGTAGGCTCATTTTCTAATTCCCCTAGACGATGAGGTTGAATTAGTTGAAGTGGTTTCTTGTCATTGGATGTTCTTCTTAGAGAGGTACATGAATAAATTGAAAGGTTTTTCTCAACAAAGGGAAAAACCTGAGGGGTTTATGGAAGAGCGGTATATATCGTATGAGTCTTTCTATTATTCCAGTGAGTACATCAAGTAGATCAACAACACAACAAGCGCGATGGTTTGGTTTGAAGAAAGGGATGAAGACAAAAGGGAATGGGAGCTTCTCCAAATGAATGGAAAGAGGTGCATGATAAAGAGAAAGTGGATTATAATTTGTCAAATTTTTACATAGTAACTATTCACACTGAGCTTCCTATTAATGCATATTTTTCTCTCATATGTACTATTTCTGTTGGTTTGATTTCATCAATGAATTTAAAAATTGAAGCCATTAACAAATTCATTCTTTACAATATGGAAGCAACACAACCATAAATCTCATTGTACGAGTAGAAGAGGAGGAAATGTGACAGTGACAGGAAAGAATTCAAACAGTTGAATGGTAGAAGTGTGTCATATCTTGGTCATTTAAAAGAAAATATGCCAAATGACATGCCCCAATATTTTGGTTGTTGATCAAGTCATAGATAAATACAATGCATCCGGTCATTACCCGCGTGCTGAAGAGGATGTGCTAAACATAGGGATTAGGTGCAACAACTCAGTAATAATCTCTTTTTGTACATTTTTAACTTCATATTACACCTTTGAATTGTAACATCTATATTTTATACTTTTAATGATATTTAGGTTATTAGACACATGACACTGTGATTTTTTCACTTTTTTTATAGCTACATTTGTTCCCATCTATGTGGGCATATGGAAATCATTTTAGTGGAGGATGACAATGATAGATACATGACACAAGGTTGTGGAGTGGAAGTCGCGTTCCACCAATCTAGTCTTGTTATCCACCACAATCAAAACCTAATACAAGGGACGTTAGGTTACATTGAAAAGATACGAGAGATCATTTAAGTGGACTTCTCTTTGAATCTAGTCTTATTAGCCACCAAAATCAAAACCTAATACAAGGGATGTTAAGTTGCATTGAAAAGATACGAGAGATCATTCAAGTGAACTTTCTTTGTTCCAATGTTTAATTTTTAGGTGAGAATTGTGGAATACCTCTGATTAGAATGTAAAGGAAGATCATGATACTAGGTTGATATCTATCAAATCTAGAAAGATGTTCCATGAAGCTAGGGATCCTTATTTTTTCCTAAAACATTGAAACTAGGTTTTTTTTCTTACCTAGAAATGTTGGATAGGGGTTGGTGGTTCATATTAAGACACAACCCTAGATCAAACCATATTTTTTAGAAAACCAATGTTATCCTCCCAAGTGAGGAAGATAATTTGGGTGATGATAGGGAGAGTGATATGTACTTGTGTTATTTCATCATTTATACTATTATTGTATGTTTTTTATTTATTTATTTTACTAATTATATTGTTTTTCTATTCATCTTGTTGACATTTTATATCATTGGTAAGATTCACAAAGTTTTTTACACATTTTTTTCAGCGGAAAATGTTTTACACTTAAAACTAAGTATTTCCAATTGTGTACAATATCTATGATAATAATGATTCAAGGTAACAATCCTTCTCAAATAGGAAAATGAGAAGAATATAACCAAAATGAGAAAATACTGAATTTAGAAACAATAATGAATATCTATTCTCAATTTAGATGCTATATTTATTCTTGATTTAGACGCTTATTGGTTTATTAAACAGTTAAGTTGTTTTTTTCTTCTTGTTTAGTTCAAAATCAATATAAATCATGTAGTGATAACTCTATGATGACTTTAACGATGAAAAAATGTGCATTAATATGTAAGATTAAATTCGTATATGACATGTAAATCCATGTTTACTATATTTCAATTCCAGTTCTTGCAACATGATGTAAACTAAAAGAAGTTCCTATGGATGTATAAAATGTTCATTACGTCTTTTTATGGACCATAAGAGAAAAAAATGTGCTTACATGGATGCATGAGAGGTTTTAATTTGTTCTTCATAAGTAATGGAACAATTTTGACTTTTCTTTTCAATGGTAATTATAGATAAAAATTGAGTTAACAAATATTTTATGGTTAAGAATTAAACAATAAAGAATATGATGGTGATTAAGAGGCATTTGCTTGAATTTCTGATAGACTTGATGATGCATTTTTCTGTCCTATTTAGAGTCTGTAAAATAAATATATATTTTATGTATTTATAAGTAGATTATTCAAAATAGACATGTCTTTATCATTGTCAACATGATGTAATATTAGCTAGGAATAAATTGAAAACATGAATTTTAGTGACTATCTCGTGATAAGTACGTGGATCATAAGATTGTAATTCTAAGCATGAGTTATCAATTTATAACTATATTTTATTGAGATATCAATTTAAATATACTCATATTATCTCCTTTCCCAAATGACATTGTGAGTATCATTCTTAAATAACTCACAAAGTGATAGAAAAGGGAGAAGGAAAACCATATCTATGTTATATATGTGTACTAAAAGGCCTACTACAAAGTCCATCATCAAAGTTTAACCTCCCTTGTTTTCACTATGCAACAATATATCTCCATAAATATAAATGCAGTTTAAAACATGGTGTACAATATCTATGACAATTAGGATTCAAAGTCACAATCCCTCTCAAATAGGAAAATGAGAGGAATATAACCAAAATGAGAAAATAGTGAATTTAGAAGCAACATTGAAGATTTATTGTAGATTTAGATACCTATTGGTTTATTAATTAGTTCAAATGTTTTTTCTTCTTGTAAATTTTAAAATCAAAATAAATCACGTAGTGATAAATCTATGCGGACTTTAACAATAATTTTTTTTGTGTATTAATATGTAAGATTAAACTTTTGATATTAGCGGTAAATTCATGTTTACTATATTTAAATTCCAGTTCTGTAACATTATGTAAACTAAAAGGAGGTTGTATGCATGTACAAAATATTCATTACATCTTTTTATGGACCATAATAGAAACAAATGGGCTTACATGGATGCATGAGAGGTTGTATTTTTTTTTTCATGGTTAATGGAACAATTTTGAATTTTCTTTTCGATGGTAATTATAAATAAATGTTGAACTAATAAATATTTAATGGCTGAGAATTAAATGATAGATAATGTGATGGTGATGGAGAGGCATTTGTTTGACTTTCTAATAGACTTAGTGATGCATTTTTCTTTCCTATTTAGATGTTGTAAAATAAATACCTATTTTTATGTATTTATAAGTAAATTATTTAAAGTAGACATGTTTTTATCATTGTAAACAAGATGTAATATGAGCTAGGAGAAATGTGAAAACATGAATTTTAGTGGCTATCTATTGATAAGTATGTGGAAAAAATAATATTTTTTGAGTTTTTCATTAAGAAATAATCAAATATATTATTTTTGAAACAGTTAAATCTATTATAGTATGATTTTTTTATTATTTAACTCATATTTATTATTAAAAAAAATGATAAATTTAAACCACATTAACAAAAGATTTATTCTCTTTTAGTGATTGATAAATTTGTGATAAAGATGGATCTATAGTGGTTTTCTATCTCTATATATATAGATAGACCATAGTGTAATTTTTCATTGTTTAAATTGTATTTTTGAATAATCTATTTTTAATAATATCTATTTTTATGTATTTATAAGTAAATTATTTAAAGTAGACATGTTTTTATCATTGTAAAGATGATGTAATATGAGCTAGGAGAAATGTGAAAACATGAATTTTAGTGGCTATCTCTTGATAAGTATGTAAAAAAAATATTATTTCTTGAGTTGCTCATTAACAAATAATAAAATATATTATTTTCAAAAGTTAAATCTAATTATAGTATGACTTTTGTATTAATAACTCATATTGTTATTTAAAAAAAAAAGATAATTCCAACCACATAACAAAAAGATTTAATCTCTTTTAGTGATTGATAAATTTGTGTTTAGTGGATCTATAGTGGGTTTCTATCTCTATATATAGATCGACCATAATGTAATTTTTCATTGTTTAAATTGTATTTTTCAATAATTTATTATTGATAATATTTTATATTAAAAAATGATTAAGTTACACATTTTTGTCTTATTAAGAACTAACTAAAATATTTTACCTTTATTTATTTTTTCCTTGTGAGTATTGAAATATTTTATTAATTAAGTTAGAATGAATATGAATGAACTATCTAAACAATAGAAAGATATTTATGGTCATTTTACAATCTTAGTTTCAACCATACTAAACTTTGTAATTTACAAACAAATCTTTGAATTTTGTTTAGTGAGTCGTTTTGCATGTAGTCTCGATAAAAAAAAAAATTGATATAAGTTCACCAATACATAATATATGATAAATATTATTTCATAAAATTAATCATCATGATGATAACCATCTAACAAACATATATATTATCTAAAGATTCACATTCAAATTCACTACCATTATCTAATTACATACACCTCTAGCACATATAAACGTCATTAGCTAACACACAAACCTAATAATCTAACAAGGAATCATGATAATGATCACATATAATGAAACACAAGCATTGTAATCTAGCATCATTACAACACACATCTTCAAATGAATATACATCTCATGTTAAACCACTACTATCACATACACATATATCTACAAGTACATTAAAAATGCATAGAAATTAATGTGTAGATTCAAAACTACTCATGAAATTTACTAAATCACAAGACTTGAAGCTACTTTACTGGTCTACTAAAGTTAATTCACCATCTAGAGAAAAAATCATAGACATGCAAAAGGAAACATCACACATGCACAAATGTTTATATAGGGGAAAACAACTTCTCAAAACCCCTTACTATATGTATTGGATTAATTAGAGAATAGAGATAATATACATATGGTTGCTCAAGCTTAAGCACACCCTACAAGTGTATTGTCTATCCATCTGCCTCACTAGCTTACTCTAGCCAAAACTTAGCCAATTTTCAAGCCCTCAAAGCTCATAATTCATTGCATTTTTCCTTGAGGAATTAGGCCCATATTAATGAGGAAAATTCCTTCATCTAGATTGCACAATTCCTTTTGGTCCTTCCTCTAATTGCATGCACCACATATACACCTTCGAATAGTATACAACTTATAGTACACTGCCCTAAATTATCCACCTCAACTGAGTAACTCAAATACTCTACATGGATGAGATAATTTAGGATGATTGATCAGTTATATGGATGAACACAGTGTGGTTGAAGTCACACTTCCACAACTTGAATTTCCACTAGTTCCTCCAACATTTAGAACTAGTTTAAGTGACCATAAATCAATTAAATTAAATTAAATTGATACAACTGAAATTAACTCAACCTAGGATTCTAAAATTTAGGAACCCACTGCACACAACTGAACTTCATGTCCCTAACTCAGATTAACTAAGTTAGACTCCTATTTTTTAGGAATAAACTCAACTAAACTGAAATTCAACTCATTAACTAGAACTGAGCTTTCTTAACTAAGTGACAAGAGCCATGTCACCTCATTTAACTCCTCCACGTTGTCTACTAATGTGGAATTTTGAATTTCCTCCATTTGTTTAATGCAAAAGTCAAAATTGAGACTTTCTTGCTACATTTTCAATGCTCCCTCTTAGTAAGAAAGCGATTATCAGCCACCCTTATCCTGCACCTGCGGAATGTATTGAATAAAACAAATCTCACTATTTCTACTACTACTGCAACATTTACAAGTAAAAAGCACCCCAAAAACAAATTGAATCAATTTTGTATGCAACTACCTGTTGGGAAAACTATGTTGTTGCTGACTCTGCTACTGAGCCTCCTACTCTATTATCAACACTCCTCTGCACTCCTTAGTATATGAATGACATTGATCCTCCTGCTGCTGAATAATGTGGGTCCCCATAGCATGTTAATTATCCATGAGGAGAATGCCTTAATGGACCCAACCCAAATGTTTGCAACTCTTGGACTAAGGATCAACATTACTCCACCTCACTCCTAGAGGTATAGCTGCATGTGCTCCCTCTACCTACTTGGCTCAAACTTTCCCCTTACTAGAGGTCTTAGCTTTAGTGGATGACTCCACACTTCCTCCTTTCTACCTCTCCATTTGTGGTTGCTCCACAACTTCTTGAGGATTTTTCTGAGGCTACATGCTGAGAGGTCTAACATGCTCCCTCTCAACCACCACATCTCTAGTCTCTGCTTTACTCCTCAATGATTTGCATTCATATTCTACCTCAAGTACATACAGGTTCTTGAACTGAACCTCGATCTGCTTCACCTGTCTCGTGGCTATGTGTCCCAGGAATGTCTTTCCTTTGATGAAGATCACATCGTAACCATGGTCTTCCAAAACTACAACAAAGATAATATTATTCATTAGAACCGTAACAAACATCACATCCATGAGTCTGAGATGGGAGCTTGACTCCCTCGAAAAGGTGACAGTACCAATATCGGTTGCACTGTACCTTTCGTCATATCCAAACTCAATGTTCAGTTGCAGATCTTTCTCCTCTAGGTTGCTGAAAAATTATCTATTCCTCGTCATGTGGAATGAGGCACCACTTTCCAAGTACCACATGCTCTCCATCACCGTGCTCACGATGCATGCAATGAGAGTGAATTCAAGCTTGAATTTTGAAGTTAAAGCTTCACCTGTTGTTGTTACTACAAGATCTTTCTTGCTTTCCTTCTTCTAAGGACATGTTGACAATGCTAGACCCACCAACATGTCAAGCGGATCTCCATGGTAAGAAGTCCCAATTAGACCTTAGGCCATTTGGTGTTGGAGTCCCAACATTGGGTCGTAAGGTAATGCATTGACCGCGATGTACCGCGATGTACACAGAGGTAAGTAAGATAACTCTGTCAGTAGCAAGGGTGTGGCTAATGCAGTGAGTCAAGGAAGGTGTATGAGAGGTTCTAACACTTTGAAGGGGAAAGAAGGTGAATGTGAGTTCTAGATTGAAAGGGATCAGTCCCAACTTAGCTAGGAACACACAACATGAAAGGACATGCACAACTTCCAGCGGAGCAGTCCACTCGGATGCGTCAGTCACATCATACAAGGTAAGATAACACGTACAAAACTCATGGATCAGTCCGAGACAAGTGTAATGGTTGTTACAACAAGGTTCATGTGAAAGGTATGTCTGTTGTCTGGAAAAGTAGTCGACATGAATGGTGACAACATTAAAAACATATACAAAACATCAACAACAAGATTCATATAATTGCATGTGAATCAGTTCATACACAAGTACCTAAGTTAAACAACATAGATCATTAGGGAAATGGGAGTAATCCAACTACAATAACAATATATGCATGAAAATGTGTTGACTCTTATTATATAAAGAAGTGTAAGTCAGAATCATACAATACATCCATGTAAACCCACTAGCCCCAACAGTGGAATGTTATAGCCACATCGACATGCTCCTTCAAAGAGATGAACTAGCTTCGTACAGTGGAGAAGTCGAGTTGTGTTACATACTGTCCAAGAATTTTTCAAGATAGTCTTAGTAGAAGCTTGGCTTACCAAAAACCTACACAATGAGTTATGAGGGACTATTTATAGCAAAGGGTGGGGTGACCCTTGACATTCTCCTTTGTGACCATTCAACTACCCTCATGACTCTTCACCTACTCTATGACTGTTACATCAACTCTTGACATTTGACTTACACTTGACATGACTCAACATTATAATGCACATGTACGCATGTGTACAATGGCCTGGACAAGCTGAACTAGACATCATTCGGACATAGAAAACCGTATAAGTCCAACTACTCGACACCCTCATGTTGATCGATATTAACATATTAATGCCAAGATTGGTAGTCCTTGATAGTTTCTGTGTGTTCTATTGTGACATTCCTCTGAAACTTGATTGCATCTAGATAGACTACTCGGGCTCCTCTATCCAACTCCTTTGTGAGCATGTGCATCATTTTCTTTAGTGTGGCTGGACTAGCAATGTACTTACACATGATGTTTCCACTGATAGGTAAGTTTGGGCTAGTGGTGGTGTGCATCAACTCGTCAGAGTATGATTCAAGCTCCTGTCAGACCCGCTTCTTTTTCTTCACCTAGGTGAGAGTCCCAAGTGATGGGATCGAATGAGTGTGCATTATAACATCTATGCTTTTTAATACTCGTGCATGGAAAATTCGTATGATATGATGATTTGTGGTAGTTCTTCATAGTTTTGGATCAAACTCTGGATACGTGCTTGCAACTCAACCACATTGGCCTTCATCATCTTTGGCAAGTGAAGCAAGGATCCCTTGTACTTCATCGTCCATGCTTGCATGTTATCAACAAAAGCATGTATGTTCTTCAAAATGCATGCTCTTCTTGCACATCACTGCTACCATCCGTGGAGATGAACGGCTTCTTGATGCACGGTACCAAACTTGGAGTACAATTCTTGCATAACTGTGTCCAAGGACAATACTTCATCTAGTATTGCCTTCTTTAGTTCATCTTAGGTGGACATTGTCACCAATTCTCCTCCTTTCTTAGCCACCTATAGTTCCTTCGCCATTCACTCATTCTCAGCTATGAGAAAACAAAAACTTGAGCTAGTGGCTTCAGCATACACTCTAATTTCATCAACCAATGTAGCTGGATGCTTGTGCACATCAGTCACAATCACTTGCTCTTCAAATTGTGCAGGGAATGTTTGGTCCTCTAGAGTTAGTACTCTCTGAGACTGCATAACTCTGCGATGAGATTCATCAAAAGAGATGTTGTGCATCTCTACTTCCAGTTGACCACCAAGGATCTTAGTTCCCCCTTGGTCATTTGAGACTTTCTCATCATCAAGATGCAATGAAGTGGGTGACTCAACCTCTTTGTGATGAGACATGAGGTTGGTATCCTGTTCCAACTCCTGTTGGTCCATGTCTGCATCCAAATGTTCAAGCACCTATTCTATCTCATGAGAAAATTCTTGCCCCTGTGATGGTTCACCTTGTTTGCCTGATGCCAGCTATTCAGATGAATCAACTACCTATAGGGGCACTACTTCGACTGTCTGCACATGATCTACCCCTTATTGTGTCTGTTGTTGTTGCGCTTCCTTCTCCTGTTGGCATATCTCTTGCTCTCTCCAGCGTTTCTCCCTCAACTCATGCAACTCCTTCTCTACTTCTTCCATTCTCTTCTTATCCATCTGCCTTCACACAATGCGCTTGTCCTACTGCTGCCTCTTTGCCTAAATAACCACATCTTCTTGTTCTACAAGTGGATCTACTCGAAACTTGTAGCTTTGCTCCTCCTCCATGCAGTCGACAATCTTCCTCTTCCCTTTGTCATGCACAGGTATTCTTGGATCTGTTGCCTATGTTATTACTGCTACCACTGCTACTGCTAGTTCTCTCCATGATGCCACTTCATGCTACTGTGCTAACCACTCTATGGAGAAGCCAACCTATTCATTGGGTCTGGAGGAATTGTAGTAGTACCTCCATGAGTCTTTGTCGGCCCAATGACATGCCCCATGGATCTAGTTGAACTGAACTCTCGCGCAATGATCATTCACAATGCAATGTGGGTCATATGGATTGAAGCTTCGAAGGTCAAATGGGTACTTATTCATCTGTTTTGCTTCGACATCTACTTGCTTGATGCTCTGGATCTCATATAACCAAATCTGAAATGGAAGAGTGGGCCAAGGTGCCTTCTTCTTTCACTGCAGTCGAGATATCAATCCTACTAAGATACGATACGCTACTTCTTGCATGACAAGTACGTCCAAGGGGAACTTTGGCAGACCATACAGAGGCTTCTCCGCACTGAAAACTTGGATGAATGTGCCCGACAGTCATGCATACCAATCTGCAATGCCTAATAATTCCTTCATCACTTCCTTTGACATGCAGGGTGGATCTTGTTCGAATATCAACTTGTACACTGGGGTGACAAAAATTTTAGACAACTATATGATCACTCCTCTAAAACTACATTCAGACAATAGCTTGAAATATGTGTTCACAACAGTCTCCGCTGGTGACCATGCCCACTCCAAGCCCGGGAACTCATGTCAGGCACAAACTACATCTAGAATGTAAGTGGACATATAAAACTCTGCATGTATACCCTTAAGTGACTGTCGAGCCTTCATGACTTGTTCCTTCAGTTGGTGAGCCAATATGTCGAACCAGTTGCATGGTCTTTCTTCTCTATCCAGTTGGTCCAATGTGATCACCCAACTCTAAGGAAAGGTTTCAGTGATTGCTTGGCCATTCAGTTGACATACGAATATGACTAAGTATTGGCATGTCATCCTTAATATCTTTGTATTGTAGATCTGGTTGGGTATCATCCTAAAGCAAGCTGACTCATTTACCTAATCCTTCAAAATGTCTCTAGAGTGAGCTCTTTTGTTGCACAAGTTGAATGGAGGGATCATGATAGTCATGGGCTCGGACATTTGATACATCTCGTTGTAATCTCATGCCCAGAAGGTTGAAAGCCTTGTCCCACTGACACTTCTCAAAGTCATCATCTCGGGGTCAGTGTGAGAGATGATCCAGTGAATCATATCCATGCATGGGAACACGAGGTATCTACATGCAATCCAGTACAAGTCAGACTTATGAATTTTCATGTACACCTGACAGCCTTCAAGGTCTTCCCCAAAAGTAACTGTGAATGTTTCATTCACCTCTTTCCACTTCAATTTGATTTCCTTTTCTAGATACAACTTCATATCTTCGTAGATAGATGGGCTAGAGGACACCTGCTCAACTGTTGCTCCAGCTATAATACCATCAGTGTCCTTAGATCCTATTCTCTTGGAAGCCATTGAGGTAGATGAACACCTGAAAGATATGGAAAGAAAGAAGCATGCATGGAAAGAAATATGTCAGTTAAAAACAAAGCAAATCCAGGGAAGGACATAACACATACCTAGGGAAATGATGAGAAAGATTACAAAAATTTCACTGGGAGGCTAGGTGACTGGCTATTATAATTCTGCAAAAGGAATTCTTGGCTATCTGGGAGGCTGAACTAGCTGCTGGATCTATGAAATGCACAATCTAGTTAGGCATCTAGTTGTTGGGATTATGCAATGTGCAATTCCAACTCGAAAGGACTACTGGCCCAAGGGAAAATTTGTGCAATTTCTTGGGCCAAGCAGCCACTATCCTCCAGAAATGTGAAAAACAGTCCTGGAGACCAGTTCTGGGCAAGTATGCACAAATATAGAGAGGAAGGTGAGGCTTCCTTCCCCGGATTGCACAATGCAACCTTGGCAAAGGCAAACCCCGGGCTAAGGTTGGCCTGACTTGCCGACGGGAAAGTGAAAGCAAGTAAGATGATGAAATAAATGGTGAGATTAAGTGATGGAAGAATTCATTGACAGTGCATGCAAAATATGAATGAAAGATTCATCAGACATATCAACATGCATGTGGGTGAGGCAGTTTGTTGGTTGGGCACACGTCTGTTCAAAATAGTTTCATGCATGTCATAGCCAATAGATAGAAACAAAAACTAAAACAAAGCTAGGAAAAGCTATAATACATGTAAATGAGAGCAGGCATTCAATGAAATCAAGAAAACATCACTCACACAAGCGAATACACAAAAAGCGACAGAAATGCTAAAAAAGACAAGTTGAGGACATTTACCCATAAATAGTTGAGCCAGATGTGTTGAAGAGTCATGGATGTGTTGTGGGATGTGAAAGTTCTGAAATCTATGTAAATGAATGAGCTCCAATGCATTGAATAAATAATTTTTGTCTCATGACACGCATGCCACAAATCTAGGAAAAAGCAACACTTAGAGGGGAACTTCTAAAAATACTTTGCATGTAACCCCCAACTGCTAAAAATAGCTCTCTGAATCATGGGATGCCATTTGCATGTTGTCTCTTGCTACTCCGAGAAGATCAAGTCATGCATGCATACAATTCAAGTTTCCTCAGTTCCAGGTGGAACTGGTCAACCAGATTGTTCATGCATGCAAGTGCTCAACTACATGGGAAAAATGTGCATTCTTGGCTGGGAGTTGGGCTGACTACCCAGGAGATTTGCACAATTTCTGGGTAGAACAAATCCTGCGTTGAACAGCCTGCTACTGGAAAAAATTGCACAAATCTTTCTAGGAGGGTTGGCTGGCAGGATTGTGCAATCCTGGAGCTAGCAAGCTGTCAGAGGGGATTATGCAGTTCCTGGAGGGAAGGTTGGTTTCCCTCTAGAAATGTACAATTTTCAAGGGGAATATGCTCAGCGTGCAGTTGGACCAAGTCGAGGTGAGCAACATGTGAGGGGAATGGATCAAATGTGATCGACAAGATGCCTTTGTGCAAGGAAAACACCTGAAGCTTGAGTACTTGATGAAGCAAGACAAAAAGTTGGGTAAGGTTGGTAGGGAGGCTCGAAAAAAGGCTAAAGAAAAATTTTGGAAGGTGGTTGTGGTTGCTACAACACTTGGTGACACACTAGTAGAACTCCAGCTCTCTGAATGGACCTTGTTCGTGAAAAGAAAGTCTAACACCTCCAGAAGTATTGTTCAGCTCTCAGTTCATCTTGGCTTCACACTAGCTTGATTGTAAGATGCAGCCTCCACCAGAGTCTTGGTCTATTGACACACATTCCAAGCAAAGGCAACACAGTTGTTTCGATTGGGGTTGAGGGGTACATAGGTGCACAAGTAGTATAGTTGTCAGAGTCTTAGTTTCATCTCTGGTGTTGCTCCACTACCAATAGGCCTGTACAGCACCCTGGTGGAGTCACATAGGAACACAAGCGTGGTTCCATTGCCAGTGAGCCTAGTCGGTACCCCGGCAAAGTTACTTGCATCACCTCCTTATGCAGGAAGCCTTTCTCTTCTTTCACCTTATTTATTTTTTCATTTTGAATTTTTTTAACTTTTCATTTTTTTTCATTTTCATTTTCACTGTGCATAGCACTTATTCATTTCAGAGGTAGAAGAGGGATCCCAAAATATTGAGAGCAGAAGAATTTTTTCTAGCAGAGAAGTAGTTTATTGTCTCTTTGACATGCCTGCTAAGGTTTTCCCCCTCACCTTACTCTACCTAACTGGGCTAACAAGGATTAACCCAAAACAACCGACTACATAAGGTGACACTAGTTAGTGTACAAGTGTTGTGTTTTCACCAAGGTTCACCTTGAACAATACGTATTTTCCTTCAACGTATCATGGACTAAGAGTAACAAGCTCACCACACAGAGGCAAGATGAGAGATAACCAAGTAGTAATAGGTGTATAAGCCTTCTTGTACTTTACCCAGCTTGCTTCAATAGTCGTACATGGTTTCATGTATGACTAACCTATGAATGAAACAAATGAGCTAACAAGCATCAAAGAAAAGCAAAAGCATAAGTGAAAGTGAAAGCGAAGCAAGTAAGAAAACAAATTATATAAAAAAAAAGCATGCAAGCAACAATTGAAAGAAAACACTACTCCTACTCCTACACTAATGGTGCATGGGCCTGATCACATGAAGTGATACTTCGAATGTGGATCACCAGCACATTGGTAGACCCATGTTGGTGAAGGCTTGGCCTGCGAGAAACCTAGTGGTGTGAACCAGTAAGAAAGAAAGATATAACAATGAAGACAGCCACACTTCATGTTTCAATGTTCTCACGAGAGATGAATGAGTGCATGTGCATGATGGGAAGTCCATGGACTTATCATGGCACTGTGTGACACTACGTGAAACTATGAATCATAGGCACACTCTTGAGTGTGACATGCAAGTAAATAAAAGAAACAAATATAACTTGTGTCATGAATGAGTGCTTGCAATGTAAGACTCCTCCAATGCATGAGCGATGGGATAGTGCAGTTCGAGTGGAGGAAGTGTGATCTGTGAGCGAGATGGGTCTTCAATGCATACAGATGAGTGATCAGGAGCCTTGAGTGATTGAACAGTTTCATGATCAGAAGTGAGACTAACCCTAGGAGAGCAAGGACCTAACATAACCATCAGCTTGGGCTTAAGTGCCTTGACAGTCTTGGGTGTCTCAACTTCATCATCAGGTAGATATGTCGTGGCTTTGAAAGATCAACTATGATAGATTCGTGTTGTGATAAAAATGGAAGAAAATGGATCGCGACCACCATGATCAGAAAAATCAATGAATTCTTCTGCATCCTCATGATCTAATGAATCAAATAGAGGGGTAGATAAAAAGTGAATAAACTCATCCTCTGTGTTTCCAAAAAAGACAAATGAAGGATCAAGTGGATTTTCAACGAGTTATTTATCCTCTCCATTGTCGAATGATGGACTAAAATTTGGTGAATCTTGCGAGTGATCAACAATGGGTGCATCTATGGATGAAGGCACACATGAAAAATCATGGTTGGCAGGTTCATCAAAGAGGTTAGGAAAGAATGGAGGAGGCTTAGACAGAAGGGAGTCATCCTTCATCAAGTGTTGATGTTCAAGCTCCCACTTATACTCTTCATGAATGATAGTGGATGTTGGTTGTGCAACACCAAATCTGTTAGTGGGTTGTTCCTCATTCACAACAAGTGAAGAGTCTGAAATGGATGAACACAAGACAAAATCATCGGGAGGAACACTTGAGTGTGAAGACAGAGGTTGAAGAAAAGAGTGCATATTATAACTCAAAGGACTCACAACCAAATCTGCATGAAAATTGAGTGCAGTGATGTTGGCATATTGTGAAGGATGAACATGTGTGTGAGCATGATCCTCAACATCACTGGGTAGTGTTGTAGCTATTGAATGATATTGAGCCAGTGCCCACTCCCACATGAGATTCCACAGTTCCATCAGTGAAGAATGTTGAGCAACTTGATATCATGCTTCCTCTTGGGACGGGCAGATTTCTTAAGGAAATACTTGAACTAGTCCCAAAGATAAGAAAACTTCATCTAAAGCCTCAGAGCTTGAAACTGCAAGCCACGGAAGCACTGCCAAAAATCAATAATGGATTCATGCGAAGCCCTCTCTTGCTGTAACAGTTTCTAGTCAATATG
The DNA here is from genome assembly GCA_000404065.3 of Pinus taeda. NCBI lineage: Eukaryota > Viridiplantae > Streptophyta > Pinopsida > Pinales > Pinaceae > Pinus > Pinus taeda. Next base: position 54,146 of record APFE031706225.1, read on the forward strand.
GTCTGGATCAAAATGATAGAACATGTCTTCAATAAGATCATAGAAGTGATCAAATGAATGCATGGTGTTAGCTGGTAGGCTGAGCATCCAATGAAATGGAGATTCACAAAGTGTGTATGCAAGCAGCAAACCAGCCTATTCATCAGAAAACTCATCTTCCTCATGAATCATGGAAAGAAATTTATGTAAGTGCTCAAGCCAAGCCACTTCACCTTCATCATCATATGTGTGAGTGGACAAGAGATCAAAAAGCTTCCCCAATATGGATATGTCTTAATGATTTGAAAAACACCTTGGGGGAAGAACAGTGCAAGACTCCATGAAAGATACGCAAAGGTTCAAAACTGGATGAGAGGGCACTACTTGTCATCAGGCCCTCCTTCTAGCACCAGAAATGTTGACGGTGTTGGACCCACCAACATGTCAAGGGGATCTACCTGGTAAGAAGTCCCAATTAGACCTCAGACCATTTGGTGTAGGAGTCCCAACAGTAGGTCGTAAGGTAATACCTTGACCACGATGTCGAACACAGGCAAGTAAGATAACTACGTCAGTAGCAAGGGTGTGACTGATGTAGTGAGTCAAGGAAGGTGTATGAGAGGTTATAACACTTTGAAGGGGGAAGGAGGTGAAGGTGGGTTCCACGTTGAAAGGGATCAATCCCAACTCAACTAGGAACACAGAACACAAAAGGACATGCACATCTTCTGGTCGAGCAATCCACTCGGATGCAACAGTCACATCATACAAGGTAAGATAACACATACAACACTCACAGATTAGTGTAAGACGAGTGCGACGGTTGTTACATCAACGTTCATGTGAAAGGTTTGTCTAATGTCTGACAAAGTAGTCAACACGTGATAGCATTAAAAACATATACAATACATCAACTACAAGATTCATATAATTACATGTGAATCAATTCATACACAAGTATGTAAGTTATTCAACGTATATCATTAAGGCAACCAGATCAGTGAAACTAAAATAAAAACATATGCATGAAAATTTGTTGGCCCTTATTATATAAAGAAGTGTAAGTCACAATCATACAATACATCCATGTAAACCTGCTAGCCCCAATAGTGGAATGTGACAGCCACATCTACCTGCTCCTCCAAAGAGATGAACTAGCTCTATGCAGTGGAGAAGCCAAGGCATGTCATAATATTGTCCAAGCGTTCTTCAAGATAGTCTTAGTAGAATCTTCACTGACCAAAAGCCTATAGAATGAGTTATGAAGGAATATTTATAGAAAAGGGTGGGGTGACCCTTGACATTTCCCTTTGTGACCATTCAACTACCCTCATGAATGTTCACCTACTCTATGACTGTTACATCCATGCTTGACACTTGAATTACACTTGACATGACTCAACATTACAATGCACATGTACCCATGTGAACAGTGGCTTGGAAAAGCTAAACTAGACATCATTCGGACAGAGAAAATCATAGAAGTCCAACTACTTGACATCATCATGCTAATTGACGGTAACATATTGATGCCAAGATTGGTAGTCCTTGGTAGTGTCCATGTGTTCTGTTATGACATCCATCTCAAACCCGAACCTTGCCTCCATAGCATCTAGGGACATTGCTCAGGCTCCTCTATCAACCTCGTCTGTTAGCATGTGCATCATTGTCTTCAGTGTGGCCGAACCAGAAATATACTTGCACATGATGTCTACATTGATAGGCAAGTCTGGGCTGGTGACGGTGTGCATCAACTCGTCGAAGTATGAGTCAAGCTCCTATCAGAATTTCTTCTTTGTCTTCACCTGGGTGAGAGTCCCAAGTGATGGGATCACATGAGTGTGGACTATAACATCCATGATTTTGAATACTCATGCATGGGAATCCTGTATGCTAGTGATAAGTTGTAGTAGGTCTTCATAGTTCTAGATCTGGCTCTGGGTATGTTCTTTCCACTCGACTGCATTGGCCTTCATCATCTTTGGCAAGTGAAGCGTGGCTCCCTTGTACTTCATCATCCATTCTTGCATGTTATCAATAGTAGCATGTATGTTCTTCAATATGTGTGCCCTTCTCACACATCGTTGCTTCCATCCATGGAGATGAACGACTGCTTGATGCACAGTACCAAACTTGGAGTACAATGCTCATATAACTGTGTCGAAGGAAAATACTTCATCTAGATTTTCCTTCTTCAATTCAGCTCGGGCAGACATTATCACCAAGTCTCCTCCCTGCTTGGCCACATGCAGTTCCTACGCCATTTGCTCATTCGCAACTATGAGAAAATGAACACTTGAGCTAGTCTCTTTGGCATACACTCTAGTTGCATCAGCCAAAGTAGCTGGATGCTTATGCACATTAGTCATGATCACTTGCTCTTAAAATTGTGTAGGGGATGTTTGGTCCTCTAGAGTCAGTACTCTCTGAGACTACACAACTCTGTGATGAGATTTGTCAAAGGAGATATTTTGCATCTCTACTTCTGGCTGACCACCAAGGATCTCAGTGCTCCCTTGGTTATTTAAGACTTTCTCATCATTAGGATGCAATGAAGTGGGTGATTTGACCTCTTTGTGATGAGGCATGATATTGATATCCTATTCCAACTCCTGTGGCTCCATGTATGCATCCAACTGTTCAATCGTCTATTCTATCTCATGAACAAAGTCTTGCCCTTGTGATGGTTGACCCTATTTTCCTGATGCCAACAGTTTAGATGAATCAACTACTTCTATGGGCATTGTTGTTGCGCTTCCTTCTCTTGTTGGTGTAGCTCTTCTTCTCTCCGAAGTTGCTCCCTCAGCTCATGTAACTCCTTCTTGTTGGGTTGTATTATATTCTTTCCATGACTAACCTACGTAGTGAACCGAGGGGTTAGAGGGGGGGCGGAGCCGCCCCCTTCGTTGCGTCGATTGCGT